>CALSBV010012174.1:8782270-8795649 GCA_943590825.1 Bovichtus diacanthus | reverse complement strand
GGACTAACAAGTTGAGCACGCACTCAAACACACACACACACACACACACACACACACACACACACACACACACATACACACACTTGGTTATCTATCTACTGAGGTTTGCATTGGGGTAGAACAGAGCCTGATAGGGGAAAGTCAGTGAGGCATTAAGAGACAAGAGAGCCCCTCAGCTGACTGATTTCCCTCTTGTGCTCTGGCTGCTGACTTATTGACTGTAAATCACGTGTTGCCACGTTTCAGGCCAGTCTTCCGCCACCATCCCAAATGAACTCAATGGCGTCACACCGAAAGCTTGACTTTATTGCTCCGTAGCTAAACGACTCTGCAGCAGGAGCAAAGAGGCCTGCGTGCGATCAGAAGCAGCGTGGCTGGATCTCACCAATCCCACATTCCGACCTAAATCACATTTGTAACCAACAAAGAACGCGTTGACGTACAAGGCTGCATTTTCACTGCAGTCAGCTGTGCCTGGTGGTGGGAGCACTGGTCAGCAGTCACTTTGGCAGCACGCAGCTCAAAGTCTCACAGCTCTGCAGTGGGGTGTGTTCATGTTGAGCCCTGATCGCACCAGGATCTTTCAACATCCACGGAAACCTCCTGAGTGCTGAGTGAAGCTACTTCTGCCCATGTCAGATCACGTGTTTGTGGAAAACCTTGTGTTCTTGCAAATATGATAAGATCAAGTCATAATGGGGCACGGTTCTGTAAATTGCATTATAAACATTGTGGGGTTGCGCATGTGCTTGTGTTTGTGAGAGAGCACAATGGCTTTCCCTTGGGAGGTGATGGATACTAGCCAAGGAAATTCCAGTGAAAGTAACTTAACCCAAAACACGACTGTAACTGCTGGCCTACTTTCTCTATCTCTCTTGGTGCAACCAAATGCAAGACGAAGGACCAAATAACTGATCCATTTTACAGGGCTGTAAATACTGATTATTTTCATTATTGTGAACTATTACTATTATGATTAGTAATTTAATAAAATGTGACATAATCATGATGAAATTGTGAATAATGCCCATAAAGAGTACCCAGTGCCAAACATGACATCTTCAAATACCTTGTTTTGTCCAACTAACTTTCCAAAACCCAAAAATATTCAATTAATAATGATGCAAAACTGAAAAAATAGCACATGCTCACTTTTGAGAAGCTGGAACCAGATAATATTTGGCATTTTCGCTAAATAAATTACCAACAGTAAACGACCAAACTATTGCTGACTAATTATCTGTCAAATTTATGATAATCTTGTAGTGAAAATCTGATATTGTGAGAGCCCCAACTACTAAATTATAATAAAACCCTGCACTGGCCAGTTCAGGCCCATCTAAATCTTGGAATGCATGGAAACGTGAACAAACAATAACACACCTCAATTCAGCACAATGAACTGTGTTAAGAGTAATGAAAGAAAATGAAAGTTGGTCTCCAAGCAACTGTTTCCAGACACACACAAACACACACATTCATAAAGCAGCAGACTGTGAGGGGCAGTTTGCATGTTTGTCACCAGACATGGCAAATCAAAGTTTTAAAACCAGATGTGGTCAAATCCTTTGCCCATACATCATTTCTTCATCTGAAACCATAACACAGAGCGTTTCAAGAGGTTCCTTGTGCTCCCTGAACATTTTAAACATCTAGAAGATACTGTGTGCTTCATTTGAATTCCTCAACAGTCTGACAAACCCTGTGGCCGAGCTTCCACAGGAAAGAGTGGAAACCAAAGTCTCAACATGCAGAAGTGTGCTTCAGCAGATAAGACCTGACGCTAACCCACCAGGCCACCAGATAGTGTCCTTTTAGTTCGGGGTTGAAGAAAACACTAAAGTAAAAGAAAGGACCAATCCTCATCCAGACCCGACTGACAGGCCTCTGAAGCATGGCCTTGTTAAAAGGGATGTTACTAATTAGAAGCTCTGCTGCCAATCCAAATATTAGCTTTACAAGGTCATCCCTTTGACCTCTACAGGTCATCACCACCACAGACCCCCAGCACAGACACAAAACGCAAACACACACACCTCCCCGCACGCGCATGTTTCACTCACAAATGTTTTGCGTGTGCTTGTATACCTTGGAGCCTTTGCTCACATGTGCCAGAGTGCAACCGCAGGAGGTTGGGAGGTCTTCGGCTAACAAACAGCGCACATTTAGAAAGACATCAAATTCGAGTGTTGCTTGAGAGCAGAAGTGGAAAATAATGCTAATTTCTGAGCTCAAGCTCAAGATGCAAATGTTCCACAACAAAACAAATTCCTGGAGCCGGTGGCATGACTATGCATGAATTGTCTTCAGTCACATAAAACAAGAGTCACGTTTTCACAAAAGCATCACGTGTTACGCTTTGAATGCCACTTCAGCGTAGTGAGTAGTGAATATAGAGCACAGAGACAGGGTGATGTAAGATGAGCGAGAGAAATGCTCAGTACTGCAAGTGTGCCGCTTATTACCTCTCTCACACTGAGCCCCGGTGAAGCCGTAGGTACACACACATCTGTTGGGAGCCACACACCTTCCGCCATTAAGACAGCCATTTTCACAAACCGCTGGAGAAGAAAAGAGAGAAAAACAAACGATGACGCAACATCGGCATGAGAATTCAAAGGATATATCTGGTGTATACAATTTGAGTCTCATGTTTTAAGTTTTGGTCATCATTTCTATTGGTTATGGTAACATTTCAGTCACTAAGTTATTTGCAGAGATCTGGGAACATCTCTCTGCAAATAAAAAGAAGTCAGATGTACCGTTCTCCTGAACAAATTATATCTCAAGAACGCCTTAAGGGAATTTGGTACAACCGTCCACTTGGACTTAAGGATGAACTGATTAGAATTTGGTGGTCAAAAATCAAATGTCACTGTAATTTCACAGACTTAACACTAACAGATTTTGGGCCATAACTCAAGAATTCATACACTAATTAGGACAATTAGGACAACACTAGTTGAAGGAGGCTTACAACCGTGAGGCAAATGGAAATGTTTCCATAATCAAGTCTCAGCAAGTAACTTGGTAAGTACTTGGAGTTCCTTTTACTCCTATGAAGGATGGCCAAAACTACAGCACGTTTGCAGCTAGAAGGGGCTGTTCTTGGGCCCAGCAGCTTTGAACTAAATGCTAATGCTGGCATGAGAACATGCTAAAAATGACAATGTTAACATGCTCACAGCCTAGTTTAGCGTGATAGTATGCTGACATTTGCTAATCAGCACTAAACACAAGCTTAAAAGGATCCTTACGTTGCCCACAGTGGTTTCCCACGTAGCCTTTCTGACACTGGCAGTTGTCCTCAGCACATGTTCCCCCGTTCATACACCGAATATTACAGTGCTGGACTGTGGGCACAACAACACAAACACACGGACACACACAGAGCAATGTTGGAAGTTAAATTCAGAGTACACAAACATCCGCTGCATATTAGATTTACAACATACAATAATGCACTTTGAACTTTCTAAAGTCATGCTCAGATATAATTTCCTAGAAATTGGTGGCGCGCAAACAGATGAGCACATTGGATTGAAGCCCTGTGAGCTGCAAGAACAGCAACATGGAGAAGATGTTGACTGTGGATGTCTTCCAAAGCAAACACACACCCAAACGACACGCACGCACACACAAACACACACACACACACACACACAAACAACCAACGAGATTGACCGTTATTTGCAAGAACGTGATTGCAACATGTATCAATTGCTTGACACAGTTTCAAGGAATGTTTTCAGGAGTTTTTTTGGCTAAGTATCTCATATCTTTGTATCTTGCTAGTTGGTGCTCATTACTCATGATGAGGAGGAGAAAACTTAAGAAAAAAGATGCAAATGGCACAGTGCGGTCTGAAATAAAACAATCTGAGCCAAATTACAATTTCTTCAATTTTTATCCTACAGAGAAAAATATATGTCAAGACTGCATGGTTTTCATCATCTGTCACTGCTTGTCATTATTGTTACTGCATGGCTAAATGTTTTTCTTCAGATTACAGCTCCTTTATTAAAAAAAAAAAAAGGCCAAGGCTGTACTTTGCAAAAAAACCTTAGTTTTGACAAATACTCCTATTTAACATAAATCATACCATTACTGTGTTTATCTATAGGCCAAATACCAGTTAACTCCCTCATCTATGCACACTATGTCATAAAACCCATCAAGCTGGTGATAGCAAGCTTCAAAGGAGTTCACTCCTTGGGAAAGAGGACGTGCTGTTTAACGACCTGACTTGGATCCACAGGATGCGGCGATCTGGCCATTGGGGCAGGTGCACATGTTGGGTCTGGAGCAGAAACCATCTCCACATGAACTCCGGCAGATCGCTGCAAAGAGGAACATGACACTTGGTTAAACAACATAAAAAACGTCATTTGTCAGGTGCAAGATAAATCAACAGTCCAATGCTCACTTTATGGTGCCAGGATTGTCTTGATTGTGCGTGAGAGAAACTTATGTTATGTATCTGTTGCGTGTCAAACTGTCCACGGGAGGTTTTACATTTCAGGTTTGAATTTATTTTGTTGCAACTTAGGCCATGATCTAAACCTCATTCTGAACTCTCATCTATAATATTTCAAAACTCAAACAGACCACAGTCCAAATATGGCCAAACCTTCCTTTTAACCTTCATCATGGTTAAGTTATGGAAGCCCATTTGGCAGCGGTATTTTCTTCTTTGAATTTGGTTGCCATTAATGTGTACCAGTGTGTGTTTTGAGTTGGCGCTGGCTGTTTTTGCTCAGTTGTTCTCTTTCCCACTGACTATTGTTGGCATGGTCCCCTGCCCCCAGCTCCCAACAGGTAGAGTCCAGCCACTGACCCCTATTCCCTGAACCCCACTGCTAAACAATGTCATTAGAGCCGTGACAGGCATCCGGCCAGCCAACCAGCCAGACTGCAATCACACAACTCTACAGCCTCTCAGACTTTCCCGTCTACTGAGGGAGAGAGAGAGAGAGAGAGAGAGAGAGAGAGAGAGAGAGAGAGAGAGGAAATACAAAGAAAGGGAAAAGAAACCACTGCCAGAGGAAATGGACCAAAATGAACAACTAATTTCCAATTGTTTTATGAGCTCCATTAGCCACATTAACCCATTGCTGATGTTAAATGATTGGGTGATCAAACACCTTTAAACAATTCAATAGCAATATTTGGTTTGTAGCATAAATTAGTCGCATTCATTTGGCAAATGAACAAATATTATGCATCAAATTAAAAAAAGAAGTTTTAGCAAACCTGTATGGAAAACACGGATAACTTAGTAATTTAATCAACCTTGTTAATTTAAGAAAAAGTTGCTGTCTAGAAAGCACCTATTTTATTTTTTTTTGCATTAGACAATGACCAATTAGACAATTATTACAATTATTTTTTGCATAGCAACATACTAAAGTTGCAATAAACAAGGTAAAGTAAAGTTACAATTTACAGCAGGACAGGAATAATGGAGGTGATACTCACGAACAATGCACTGGTTTCCTCCAGTCAGAGTCTTCCAGCCTGGGCAGCAGTAGGCGTTGTTCCTTGAGCCACACACATTCGGTCTGTGGAAGCCGCAGCATCAAAGGGTCAATAATCCACGTCGCTCAGATCGCTCTCAAGTCAAGTACATTTTATTAATTTAGAGCATAATCACAGATTTCTTTTTTGAGGGCTTTACAATCTGTACAACATGCAACACCCTCTGTCCTGAGACCCTCGATTGCTGGAAGCTCAGTGATTACTGATCCATATACTATGAGAACAAATCTCTTGTTTCCTGACCCCCTCTGCAGAAATGTCCCTACACATTGCTCAAGGACAGGATCAAAATCTATTCATCTCTTGCTCACCTCCATGTCACTCATGTCATGTTTGTAGGATTAGAAAACACACAGCCCCTCCCAAACTACTGAAATTCCTTTTTTCACAGCCTCCTAAGCTAGGTTATACAAAGTGCATCCATACAAATGTATTATTAACATCTTAGTTTTTCAAGAGAGGGAAAAAGACGATATCAGTGTTGGACATGACAAAGTGGTATCGATCCATCACCACTTCTAAGTTCTGAACAAGTCAAACTATTATGTATTTAACAGGAAGAAAGAGTTTAAAGACATATTTTAGGGTATTATTTATTTACCCCTCCAATTATCTAGGGACCCCTTAGATTCATATTGTGACCCACTGTGGGGGCCTCGACCCTTACATTGCGAACCACTGGACTATGTTATGGTGTGTGCTGCTTGCGGTATTCCTGCTACTGCCGGGCGCGGCCTGGCATGCAGCGTCTGGCACTTCCCAACACAAAATATTGTTGGAAAATATTATGCAGCACAAGGTTTTTTAAGAAATTTGATGCACCTGTAAAAAAAAAAAAAAAACATTCCATCTGACATGGAAGTGAACGCATGGGCCATCCTGCCACCTACAGGTCTGTGACAGGCCTACATATGTGAAACTGTAACCACCCACTGGGCATGTATTGACCCGGGGGTCAGTGTATATACTGTAGTGTAACTCCATACAGATCTAGGAGGCGAATAATGAATCTCTGAAACATTCTTACACTGGTAAGTCAGCGTGACACAGTATGCAGCCCGTATGCACTTCCTGCCTCTGAACCCAGATGTTCTGATAAATTAACTTAAAGCATGTCAAATAAAAATGCCTGTGGAGAATGCTCATTGAGCTGTCTACTGTGTGACCTTCATCAGCTGTTTGCTGTCATCACTGGACACGGACGTTCTTTCTTTTCTTTTCTTCTTTCTGTCTGTCTTTCTTTTTCTTTCTCTCTCTCTCTCTCTCTCTCTCTCTCTCTCTTCACATGCACACACACACACAACCTCTCCAGCAATGACCCACTGTGTACAGCTGCAGATGTGATTTATCCACAACTGGGGTGTGGTGTTTTTGGCCAGAAAGAGGATTAGGCTGTTCGTCTCTCTCTCTCTCCCTCTCTCTGCCACAGCCACACACGACCAATGGCCTCCTTTGTTTGGATGTAATTTATTATTGCAGTCAGCAGGAATGTGATATTCTTGCCAGAATTTAATTACTAAACTTTGCTCCAAACTTCCCATCACAGACAATATCACCCATGGGTCTCAGTGTGCCTTGTTAAAAAACTTTTTTTCTGACCTTCAATGATCTTGAAGGACCAGCAAGTTCTCTGTGAGAAGAGACACCTGCTCCCACACAACGAGTAAGATGCTCATTTACATTTAAAGTTGGGGGGGAAACTGGCATACAGTGGAAGAAAAGAAAAATGTTCCCAAATTGGATTAATAGGGATTATCATAGTCACATTACCCTCTGAGGACGTCCGACCCTCCCCTTCTCTTGGCCCTGCTGGCTCTGGAGTCGGTCTGCTTGGTCGTCGGCTCGCTGTCCTCGGTGACCACCACCTCTGCAGCGTCTCCAAGCTCGGCGCAAAGCGACAGCAAGGCCACCAGAGCCGCGGCCAACTGCAGCAGCCGTCCCCTACGCTTACTGTCCGGCATATCCACTCTCAATTGTATACAACTCCAGTGCTCGGGAGAAGAAAAGTCTCCTAAACTCGTTTCCCAGCCCCGTCGACCTCTGCAGTCTGGAGTCAAAGCTGCAATACAAACAAATACAAAAAAAAAAAAAAAAAAAAAAAAAAAAAAAAAAAAAAAAAAAAAAAGAAAAAAAAAAAAGAAAGAAAGAAAAAAAAGTTGTTAAAGACGCAGAGGAGAGTGCAGGAGATGCTGCGCACAAAAGAAAAACAACTCTGCTGCTCTCTGAGAAGTGGCTGGTGTGATATGACTTCTACAATTAGTAAAAGTAAAAAATCATTCAGCTCAGAGTCGCAAAAGCATGCAGTGTGAAAATGAAAATGTGCAGAGTTGCGCTGGAGCGAGTCATTACTTTACCTTCTCTCCCGAACAGGAGATTCGCCTCAGACCCGACAGAGGACAACTTCACTCTTACTTGCAGGTATTGGTGAATAAACGTTTAGAAGAAAACTGCGGAGAAGAAGAAAAGTTACTCAAAACCTTTCGCTGAGCTGCTATAAATAGATGCGCATCGTAAGTTTTGGAGTCTGCTCGTGCGCATCCAGTTGTGTGTTGACTTTGCACAGATAAGTTAGAGGAGCTGATGCATTCCAGAGGATGAGAATGGCAAAACTCACTGCGTCTCTCTCACAGCAGAACTCTTTCCTCATCCCTGCTCTGCTCAACTTTCCCCAAAACTTTTTTTTCTCCTTTCTTCCCCTGCTCTCGCGATACAAAAGCTTGAGCGCAAAATTGCACAAGAAAAGCTCTGGACCTTTAGTTTGGATTTTTAACGGTTACTATAACATTATAGTCAACCCAGAGAAGTTTGGAAGAAGTAGACAGAGCTGGTAATACTCTCCAAAAATCTGTGTCAAAGTTAGATCATAAATAATCTAATTTATGTTTTTTTGTTTTCGGTAGCATTGTTTTTAAACAATGCACCTGTTCACTCTTTACTGTAAAATGTGGCATGTGCAACCTCCTAATAAGCAAAATAAATAGCCTACGTTGTAACTAATGGCTTTGTAAATGTTGATGAATAATGTACTAACTCTTTATATATCAGTTATAAACTAGTAATAAGAACAACTGATACACAGTTTGGATGCCTGAGCTGGTGTTTAGTATTTTCTCTTTGGTAATAATGAGCTATAAATGTTGTTATACCCGTTAATAAATGCTTTTTCTATGTTATCAAACTTTTTTTTGTTGGTCTATTTCACAGTAACCCATAGAATCTGCAGCCGCAGAAAGAAGTTCTTCCTAATGTTATAAGAGGATTTAGCGATAATCTTGCTAGAAGGAGAAAAGTCTTCATAATCTCAGGATCAAAAAATAGATCAAAAACGATCCATGAACCATTGTTATTACAACAGTGCAACCCTTTTAAAAGTCTTGTTTAGTGTAGAAAGAGGTACCAAAAGGCAGCCAGAGAGTGATGACAGTGAATTTGCATTAAGCTTGTCAGAACCCAGAAGTCAGGGAGACACTTTACTTCACAAAATCACAATCTTGTCCAAATGAATGAAATATGAAAACTGTTTCATTCTTCTTCATTTAGTATTGAATTATCTCCTATACATATTTAAACTGTGCATGCTGTATGTTTTGAGGAATTCCGTTCAGTGCAGTGATAGTTTTCACACACACACTTATTCATTCATGTCTGCAGCCACACCCAGCAAATATAGAGTCAGCCTGGCTGCTCTCTCAAGTATGCTATCACTCTAAAACCTCTTGACACTGTATATTCAACTGCATTAGTTTCCACTATTAGCTTTTTTCCTTCTTTCTTCTTGTCATTATTATACACATTCTCCTCCCACACATGTCCAAACACAGCCGCAACCTGCACTTATTCGTAGCTTATGTGTTGATTTTGCAAATTAGATTTTATAGTTTTGATCGAGACAATAGTTACATGAAATATGATCGCAGCATTTTTGAAGTGCAAGGTTGAGACAAAACATTGGATTTTCTCTTTTTGACCCAAACCACTGTGCCTCTGAGCCGCAACCCTCAGCCCATTTCTGCACCTCTTCTGTAAAGAAAATGGCGGTGACCTGCCTAAGCTGCTCCACCAGGCGTCTCGCCTTATGTAGTATTTCATCTGGTGCACAGGATAGTATATATATCATTAACTTCCACAACTTCTCTTTTCCATCCTCTGACACTCAGGTTGAGGCACGCATCTCCACTAGCCGCGCTGACATCTCCAGTTGGATGTCTGCCCACCATCTCAAACTTAGTCTCAACAACACTGCTCTGCTTTTTTTCCCCTGGAAAGTCCTGCCCTCTGCAAGGCCTCTCCATCACTGCTGACAAGACCACGTTCACTCCTGAACCGACTGCCAAGAGGCTTTGTCTGCCTCAAGACAACCAACTGTCAGGCAGCACCCAGAGTGCAACCATGGTGCAATCCTGCAACTTTACTCTTAATAACCTCCATCCAATTCAACTTTTTCTAATCAGTGACCTTAAAAAAACATTTTTTTCTATAGTTATGTCCTGTTTGGGGTACAGCAGCTGTCTCTTAGACAGCCTCCCAAAACACGGCCTGTAAACCCCCAACCACTCTACCAAAATATTGGAGGCCGCCCCATCTTCAGTTTCATAAGTTTCTCAATTTACTCCCTTACTACACTCCCTTTCTCTCTGCCTGCCCATGACCTTCTGTGTGTGATTTGAAATGCTGATGCTTTCTGCTTCCATACGTCCACATGGCTCTGCAGCTCTCGTGGTCATCACTACACCAAGTTCCAACTCGTCTTTCTGCTCGCTGCATAATAGAGGAAATAAGCAGTCTACATTTTCATCTGAATAGGTGCATTACTTAATTTTTTTCTATGTTAATAACCTCACTTCTGAATGTAGATATTCCAGCCTTCTATATGCTGATGACGCAGTACTTTACTGAAAAGATCCAACGTCTCACGTCATTAACACAGAACTCTCTCCTGACCTCTGGTATCAGTTGAATCATCTTATTATTAAAATAAAAAATAACCCTATGCATGTATTCCAGTTTGTTTTCACAGTCTATATCATGCATCGTTTCCTATGTCGTAGAAAATTACAAATATCTTGACCATCATCCAGTTGTGGAGGAAGTAGATACTTTACTTAAGTCAAAATATCAATACCACAGTGTACACATACTTTAAAAAAGTAAAAGTCATGCATTCAAATGTTTACTTAATAATAAGCACAATAATATTAGCATCAAAATATTAAAGTACAAAAAGTAAAAGTACTCATTATGCATGAATAATGTATATTATATAATTGAATTATACGTTTTTTTATATTAATGTATACCTAATTTATAACACAAAAATAAAGAATAAATCCTAATTTATTTGTTAAATATATGTTTCATTATTAATCAGAATTTGCAAAGTAACTAGCAACTAAAGTTATTAAATATTGTACTTTTATGGAGTAAAAAGTACAATATTTGCCTCTGAATTGTAGTGGAGGAAAAGTATAAAGTAGCAGAACATTGAAATACTCAAGTATATTAAAAGATACCTCAAAATTAATCCTAAATACAGTACTTGAGCAAATGAACTAGGTAGAGAGTTTTTCCTTATCCGAGTTGAGGGTCAAAATACAGAGGGTGGTGTATGCTGTACAGATTTTAAAGCCCCTTGAGGCAAATTTGTGATTTTGGATATTCGGCTATATAAATAAAATGTACTTGACTTCACACCACTGCCATCATCTACTATTCCTAAATTTAAATAACGAAGAGGTTCAACCAGAAACTATACGTATATATTAAATAAGATGCATGTCAAACCAAACACTGTGGATTCATTTATCTGGATGTATTGCTCTGTCAAAGGCAATTTCCTTGACTTTCCATCATTATACAAACCGTTGCAGCTCGCCATCGAGAACAACCTCTTCCATGCTCTTTGTAAGCTATTACCAAAGCTCTCATTACCTCATCAACTGAGCTGTTGACCACCATGTAATAGTTAATAATCACAGATACAGATCACCTTCTCTTCTTTCTTCTCTCTGCTACTCAGAGAACTCTCTGAAAAACTCCTTACCCTCTCTTTTGCTTTCATTATCTTGTCACTGAAATGTTATTCTGACCCACATCCCTGTTCTCCATAATAATGGAAGTAATATATTGATGGAAGTACGGGTAAGTAAGTTTGGTCATATAAGATTGTAAATGAGAACAGAAATGTATCTTAATATTGGACTTGTTGTAAGAGAAGAACATCAATTACTGTAAAATGGTATGTATAAATTGGCAGAAGAGACAAAGGTCCAGAGGAAAAGATAAAAGGTCTTGAGTCGAGAAATGAGAGTCTGGGGGAGAGGCAGAGGGCATAAGTGGTTGATTGGATTATTTGACAGTAAGACAGCCTCTCCCTGGTCGTCTTGGAGCCTAGACGCTCTCTCTCTGAGCGTAGCTGAGATCAACCTATGAAACGTAGGGTGGCCTGGATGTGAGATGCTGAGATGAGATGAGGGTGAAAAGCTGGGATGAGAGCACAAAGTGGTTTGTGGTGTGTTGGTGGCTGGCTTTTACACACTTGAGGTCAAGCATCGACGTGGTCATACTGATTGGATTGCAATCATAAAGTATATCAACAGGGGATTCCATCATCAAAAGGTTTTATTAAAGCAATAGTTTTAACATTTTAGGAAAATACGCTTATTTGCTTACTTGCCGAGAGTTAAATGAGAAGATCGGCAGCTGACCGTTTAATATGAAGCTACAGCCAGGAGACAGCTAGCTTACAAAAATCAATGTGTAAAAATGTCACGTTGCATTTTTACGTTTTTTTTTATACAACATGTTAATTAGTGAGTTTAAGAGATGCTGGAAGTCAGATTTTCTTTAAAGGATCAAAGTGTAAGATATGCCAGAATTTAAACTTAAACCATTAAAACAATGAACTAACATTTTCAACACAGTGTAAAGAGGTGACAGTGTTGACGTTATGTCAAAGACGTCTGTGTGTTGTGTTGAAGTTAGCATGCTAACAGCTAGCTGCTCCGTCCAGTGTGTAATACCACTTGTTCCTCTAGAGGTGATAGTGAGTCACTGTAGCTCCAGTCTGAAGAAGCACAGCTGCCTGACTCGCTTGTAGATATTACAGCCATGTTCCGTGTCTGTTTTATAGTTTGTTGTGGCAGAAAAGAGAAACCCCCCGCACCACCTCGCTTCGTCCTCACAGCTGCCAGGAGGCTGTTTCTCTGAGTGTATATCTGTCAGCTGCCCCGGGAAGCGTTGTAGCTTCAGTTAGCAGTTAGCTGGAGTTCAGCCACAGCACGGGGAGCTGCAGACTCCCTGCTGCTGCCGTCACACAGGTCCAGCAGCCCGCTGTGACTGCCGGCTGGGGCTGGTTCTGGCTGAGCTCAAGTCTCTTCGGCCGCTGACTGGGGCTCCGTCTGACGGAGGGGGCTGCTGAGTGCCGGCTCGGCCGACCTCTCTCCTGCCCCAGTAGAGACGAATATGCGGGTCGTTTTCTAGTTTCTGCCACTTTGGATTTAGTCCAATAAACAGACTAGTTTAATGTTACTCAGACTACAGCCCCGGTTAACATCAGTGCTCAGTAAACACAGATGATCAGCTCCACAAGAAGATTATAAGACAGCAGAGTTTTCTGACCGGCTCTCAGAGTTTCAGCAGTTTGGTCGTATGTTGGTCTTCTTGCCCTGCTGACTGACTGACAGGCATTATACAGGAGTAAATGCAATGCAGTAAAATAATAAATTAGAATACATTCACTACTACAACTAAAATATAAACATCAGAGATTATATGGACCCAGTTTAGAGGTGAAATACTCCACCCTTTCTTTGGAGCAGGTGGCACGGAATTACACATTGAGC
>CALSBV010012174.1:8747488-8772270 GCA_943590825.1 Bovichtus diacanthus | reverse complement strand
GGGGCTGTCATTTATTTGTGTCCTCTGTTTTTGTACATAGTGTTATACCCCTTCTCTTGTTTCTCCACAGGGCCCAGTCGGCGGCTCTGGTCCTCTGGCACCACGGGGGTCTTCAAACGCCGGGGCAGGATTGCTGGCAGTGCGGGCAGCCCGGCCACTTCCGTCGCGAGTGCCCACTCATGGAGGACCGCCAGACTCCTCTCCCGGTCCGGAAGGGACATACCGCGTACCGGTATGTATACAGGGAGGTATACACTAAGCTCTGCTGGACACCGGTTGTATCCAAACCATGATGCACCAGCGCTTGGTTCGCACTTTGGTGGAAGCGTCGTGGGTGAGGGTGAGGTGTGTTCATGGGGATACCCACGAGTATCCGGTGGTGACTCTTACCATTTCTTTCAGGAGAAAAAACATAGAGTTAAGGCTGGAGTTAGTACTCGCCTTACGCACCCCCTAATTCTGGGAACGAATTGGCCGGAGTTCCATAGGCTAGTGGGGAAAGCTTTGGGGGTGCGTTCATGTGCGGTAAGGACATGAGAGATGTGTGAGGTGTTGAGTGGGGACCCGGAGGAGGTGGGGCCGTTCAGAAAAACAGGAAGATTTGTTGGATTTTTCGCACGTTCACCACCTTCCAAAACCCGGAGCCGCACAGGACCAAGATCAGCTTGTCCGGCGTGTTTTCTATCTTAAAATGTAATCTATTTATTTGAATATTCATGAACTCTTTTTGTGTTTTTGCATGGATGAAGTTCCGTTGTATGAAATTGTATTGCACTGCATGTACTGTGTGTTATGATTTTGTATGTTATATTGTATCACCATGGAGCTGTACTTTCTCGGTTTTTACTTGTTAAAACACATACAAATAGTGTTTTATATATTGTGTATGTATGTATTATGTATTATTCATATATCATTTTTTTGTAAAAGCACATTTACAAATCCTCAGTGAAGTGATCAGTTCTGGTTTAATATTCAAAACTTTCATACATTTTTATTTATCTCATTTACATAAAGAGTTTCATGCAAGACAATTTTTCTACGGACAGGGGGTGGGAGGGGGTACACAATAAAGTGCAAAACATATTATTTAATTATTACGTATATAATGTAAATTACATTTTTCAATTTTATATTATGCACTTCATTTATATTATTATTACATTGTAATATATATAATATAATACTTAAAAATGTTTACAATAAATATTACCAACACAAAAAACAACAACGTTTTATTCTTTCTGTGCGGCCGGTGCTAAATTATCTGTTGGTTGGGGACATTTTTTATTTTTTTTTTAGAAATAATAAATAATGTTGTATTCAGCAGGAATATGTGGACCTCAACGCCCCCAAGTGACCGTTTTTAAAAGTACGGAGTGCTGGGTGTAATGTTCTTCATCAAACATTAGAGGGAGAGAAAAGCTTAGTATCTTCAATTTATTTTTTTTTAGGAATAGTCCACAGACTGAATAAAAGAAGGAAAAACGACAAGAACAACAGCAAATTGTTTAAGTGATTTCACCAACGATGAATATCACAAAGAGATTGTCTGAAACGAATAATTTAAAATATATATATATATATTTTAAAACGTAATGTACAACTCCACACCACCAGCAGCTTTAATGGCTCATTAAATGACTTGTTTAATGACTCATTATGACAATATGTTGTGACCCACTTTCCATTTTAGAGTCTTTGTCATTTTTTAGAGAGCACTTTTTGTTCCTGGGGGTAAAACTGAGAATATTTCTCACACCACTTCACATAGTTTAGATTGCTGTGTGTTGCAGGAGTTTTAATTATTTTTTAATTACGTGAATGGCATTTTAATTTCAAAATAAAGGTTAAGAGGAAGACATTTCCAAACGAAATACACTTAAAGAAAATCCAAGGATTAGTTCATTTGGATTTAGTAACCCAATATGCCTCTATGACACTAAACAATTACATATATGCACTTATTTTTATTCGGCTTCTTATTTTGTATTACTGAGTAAAAGGGTCAGAAGATTATATAGAGGATTATATATTATATATTATATAGTATATATACTATATATATATATATATATATATTTGTATAAAACATTTTCCACTATTTGTACATTTTAGAATCTTATACTGTCTACTGTGTATTGCAACAGTTGCACAACAATTTCCCTCGGGATAAATAAAGTTCTATCTTATCTTATCTTAAATTAATGTATTTAATTACAGCAGCCTATTGAGTAAATGTACTTAGTTGCCACTGTTTGTATGTAACCCTATTGGATTGGTTATTATATGAAACAAGATGGAAATTACAAAAAAAATATATAAAAAACGGGACGAGCAAACATATGTTATTTAAAACCAGGTTTGATTTTGTACGTAATGGTTTTATTGTGAAGGCTTCACCGGAAGTGTTCGTTTTTATTGATGTGGTCTTAACGGCGGTCACACAGACAGGGGATTCGCTGTCAAGAGGGTGGTGCCTAGAGATGGTGAGCGATGTGGTGATTAACTTAACGCGTACTAACATTTTTCTTGTGTTTTACTGAAGCTGTTTGGTTTCCTCTTGGGTTACGGTGGTGCTGACTGTTGTTGGCCTGTATTGGAGGACCACTGGGCCGTTAGTATTTGCTGGTACTTTCCACCAGCGCTTACAACCGTGTCGCAGAGAGCTAGCTGGGGAGCTAACGTTAGCTCGCTTAGCTATGTAGCTAGCGATGAAACGCCGATGCGTCCATTATCGGACGTACCTAACTCTTGACATGCACAGTTCCACTTTTTCTTCATAATTGAAATCTTAAACATCCTATTAGCAGTTAAAAACATATTTTTTAGAGAGGGCTGTAAATGCATGTGATATTTTTTGTGCATATACTCACTCATAATTTGGTATACAAACCCAATTCGATGTCTGCTGATGAAGCGCATCCGCCTAGGCTAGCGAAGGAGGAGCGATTGGCGGTATCGGTTATTTCTGTTTTCATTGCCCCTGGTTTGTGTCTGTGGGCGATGCTCCAGATTTGATCCACGTCTATTGACACCGGAGAGCGATGGCAATGCAGGTAAGACACCGGAGTTAATGAGCGTTAGCGTTTAGCAGCGGGTACACTGCATGTCCGATCACGGATTTGGGCGTTCTTGGTTGTATGTTATTCGCTGCAGACGGTAATCGTCCAGCGAACAAAAACAATTATGTTAGAATAACGTTCGAGAAACGGGCGACAAACGGCGTGATTTGTAGCCCGTATGGCAGTGTAACGTATGTATGTGGTTGACGTTAGACTGACAATATTAATAGGATCCAGGGAAGGTGCACTAGCTTGCTAGCTAACAAGCGAGTGTCTGGTTCTGTGTGGCCGGAGGGCGAGTGTCAAAGTCGGGATTGCAGCGGACCCAGGGTACCCGGGTCTCTACCGTGTGTGGCGGCGTCGTGTCACTCGCTTTTCTAACATTTGCTGTGTTGATGCGCTGATGCCTCGGAAGACTTTCCAGCGACTCTGCATCTAGGGCGTTAAAAGGCCGTATTAATAGCTGCGACATAGTGTTCCCATGACTTGGGCCATGTCATCCCAGAGAGTTTCGATGAAACCGGCTAACTGCGCTTGCGGGGATTCTGTTACACCTTCCTGCTAAATAGTGATCGGGGTTTTAAATAATCCCTCAACAAGTACAAAACTAACCAACTAGTTTTCTGCCTTTTTTTTATTGAACTTGCAACATTAAGTAACCAACAGTGTTTAATACCAAATCGCCCTAGTAGTTACTACTGCAGAGCAGTTGTAATTTTATCTATTTTTTATCTCTTTACATAAATGATTGTTGAATGTTTTTGGACCATGCAACAGAATATCTAGGAACTATTTATGTTATCCATTTCTATAAATTGTAAAGCAGTAGCTCTCAACCACAGTGGGAATGTAGCTTTATATAGTTTATATAGTACATAGGATATATCTGGAATAGCTTTTAATATGTAACATTGCTCGACTTCTCTCAAGCAAGGGATCTGTGTTTTGACATCATGTGGAAAGTGTTTCCTGTTTTGGTCATTGGAGTGTAGAAATTAAAGTAGAAGTAACCATTTAGTTGCTCATAAGATTTGCTCATGAATAACAAAAAGGTTACTCCTGATCACAGTCGGTGATTGAGGGTTTTTGTATATGCGTTGGATGTCTTCATGAAAAATTATCATTAAATTCAAAGGTTTATTAGTGGCAGCCTGGTGGAATCTGATAGTCAACTTCCATTGTCATTATATCATCCATATTTTTACGAGGGAGATGCTTTTTATAAACAGAATTGGAAAATCAAATTTTGCTAGTGGCCTTGTTGACCCTAATACTTAATTTGTAATGTTTTTCAAATGGTGTATTTGTTTTTGCTGCCTTTTTATAAAGCAAAAATGTTCAGCAGTGTTGAGAAATATGACAAGTTTAGGACTTGTCATATTTCTCAATTTCTAACTTTGGATTATATATAAAGTCGTGGTGTTTTCAGTTATAAGATGATGTGGATGTTTAATGGAGGCCCAATGTAGTTTTGACTGCTATTAAAATCTTAATGAAGTGTCATTTCAGACTTAGAAGGAGTCTGTTTGTGTTTAGGTTGTTTGCCTTCCTTTTGTTAAGCTTTGCAGGCTGGTACAGCTTTCATTGAAACAAAACACTGAACCTACATGTTGACATCTGCCACAGCTGTGTCACTATAGAAATACATGCTTTGCTCTGCAAAATTCCTGTCTGTGTTTAAACTAATTCTTTTCAATGCCGTATTCCACTGTGTCTGAATGGTCATCACAGTTAGTAGACTAAAGCTGCACTTGTTTTTTGTTTTTTTTGTTGGCAACATGTGATATGACCAGGATGGACACTTTTCCTTAGTCCAACATTGAATCCGGATGCATGTGTGAGGAAGTCGACATACAGTCACAAGATTACTGTTTGCGCTTGCCTCGGGTGGAGTGCAGGCCTGGCCTCTGCTTTACTGACACTGTCTTGTCTCCACAAACCTGAAGGCCATTTCCTTCAACAAAGAAGCTTTCTAATGTTTCTCTTGCTTCACAGTTTTAAATTATACAGATTAGTTTTTAGAGAGAAGCCTCTGCTGGGGCAAGGGGTGAGTTAACCGAGTCAGTGTTGTTATTAGAACCTGGTAATTCTAACATTTTGTGTATTGAGTTTTACTTTTTTCTCTCAGATTGAACCAGGCAGATTAATTGAGTTTTTATTTTTTTGTTCTTTAAAAAAAAAAAAATATATATATTAAAGTGCGACTGTGGCCACTAGCTACTTTATCTCTGAAGTTTGAGTTTTTGACAAAGATGCCTTACTCCAGATGATATCAGAGGAAGAACAGTTGTTACAAGAGGGAAGCTAAGCGTTACCTTCGGATTGTGGCTTACAATAGGCGCCACCATACAGAAATATTTATGGCTTGTACTTACAATGGGCTATTTCAGGGATATCTCAACACTTTGGTAGACTTTAGTGACACAAACTTCCATGGTGAGGAAAACATGTCTGCATATAACATGAATCGTATATCATCATATTATAAACACTTGCTATTTTTGATGCTATGAAGGAGAGTATTTTCATGGCACAGGTTCTTTGTTATTGGAATACTTTTAAACTAACATGTTGGGACACACTGGCTTAGAGAAGTTAATATTTTAATGCACTAAAAATTCCTCATTTAAAAATGGTAAAGAAGATCAGGTGAGGAATCTTATTGAATAAAATAATCATTGTAGGAGTATATTTTTGTTGTACAATATGGACATCAAATTAGACATCCTGACATTTGTAATATTTACTTGTCCACCTCTGGCCTAAGAATTAAAAGCAATGGATGGTTTTAAAGCAGTTCCATCGTCGTGTTAGATAATATCCACCTACAACAAGTTTAGCCAGCCCGTGCATCAGAGAGATGCAGGCTTGTTTGAGTTTGTATTGTGTGACCGGATTTTCATTTGGATGCACAAAACTAACAACACTATTTGCACAGATAAGGGGGACAGGGCTTGCAGCATGGGAAATCTCACCCTTGTCTCCTGGGAAACCAGTTTAGATTTAGTTTGTGGTCAGCTATTTGCCCCTCAGTCAAATGTTCCCAGTGAGATGCACCAATGCTCGTGCACTAGAGATGACCGAATAACACAAGAATCGAGGCTCTCATGTAATGTGATACTTATCTTTATTAATCCCTGCAGGAAATACTTTGCTTGTGCTTTTCCACGAGGGGGCTGGAAGTCAGGGTCAGCTACTAAACCGTGAATCGTGGAGCTGATAGAGATTTGATATGTTGTTCAAGGGCACTTGGCTTGAACCAGGCTCCACAGTTTTAAAAAGTATGGTTCATTACTCCACCACCTTACTATATCCTCTCGTCATACCTGTCAACATATTATACACATACTCTGTGTAGTAAAGGAGGCCCTGCTTTCTCTCCTGTGCAGAAAGTTGTTGGTTTCTGTGACTTAAAATGACTTCTTGTTTTTGCACTCTCTGGCTCTTGATTTTCCGGTGTTGAAAATGCAAAAATAGTTTTTTACTGTGTGACCAAGCCTGAATTTCTGACTTCTATAGCACCTCCATATCCTGTCTCATTGTGCCTAAATTGGAAGAATAAATTCTTACTCTTGTCCTGGCTAAAAATACAGCACCCTGTGGCTGGCATGCACCACAACCTGCAACCTCAGTATATAGCGTGCTCAATATAGGCTGAGGGAAGCATTTTCATCCCCACAGGTTGCCACCAGCCTTTCATGAATGGAACTGACGTCAGAGCCTTTCATCGCAGCTCTCACTTGTTATAACCCACCGGTTTTTGCACACTAAACGCACTCTATTGTACGCTATTCTGGAGAGGATGCCTGAGCTAATTCTATCGGCGGTCAGTGGAACACTGAAAGGCATGTATGCTTTGTGCAGAGGCTCTGATTAGATCAAATCAGATGGGATTTATTTATTGGCATTCATGTGCCCATTTAGAAGTCCATTATCGTGTTAATCCCCCAGGTGACACAAATTAATTAGTAAATTCATAACTTTATTTATTTCTTAGGATGTTGGAAGTTTGAACATTGTTTGGTAACTGCACATGTTGAAACTGTGCGTTTGCATATGCGACACAGACCTGTGGGGCCCTTAAATATGTCCTTTTGTTAGAGTTGCGAGTCTGCTATTTTTATTGGCGCCATAAGCTACTTACAATGTCTGTTATGACGGTACAGGTTAGCCTAATATTATCCAGCCTGTCCACCAACTGTATCAGCCTCTTGACTGATTATAAATATTAGAGCTGCACGATATGAGAAAAATGTGCGATAACGTTGTTTATCAGCGCAAACGATTTTAAACGCACATTAAAATGTACTCTGTTAATAAAACAAATTGCTTGTTTAATTAAAAAAAAACATTTTTCCCAATATTTTATTGAACGGAACACAAAAGGCACTAATACAAAAGAATGAGCGTTACTTTTTACAGTGCAGATTTCTACTGATACTCCCTTTCAACTAACTCAAAAATCTAAAATATATTGCATTGCGATGACGATAAAAAAAAAACAAAAAAACAATCATTTGCAGCCCTAATGAGTATCAGGTTTCGTCCTAACTTACTAAACAGTGATTTTCTTCAGCAGCAGGAAAACTTTTACTTCTGTTTTATATAAAAAAAAAAAAAAAATTTAAAAAAATGTAGAATCTGCTCAAAAAATGCAATCTAGCAGAATTTGCTACAATTTTACAGAAAAGTGCATCTGCACAGCACAGCTTTTTAAACTATTTTTTATAACTGAGTAAAATAAATGTATTTTTAGGTCCAAACCTTTAGAACAAAAATGGGACCAAAGCAGGATTAGTTGTGGGAACAAAACCAAACATTACCCTCAAATCACCGAAACCTGCAGCTGCCTACAAAATAATTCCAGGAGAAACACTATATTGATGGCAGAAAATCTATTCCTCCAGTTAATATTAAATCGTAACCAAAGCCTTTATTCTCTTCCTTTTTAACAAAGTCATGCAGCTGCATGTGCAAGAGTCTTTTTTTCCCTTCTGTGTGCTGGTATGAGGAGACGAAGGCCTGCCACAATACTCTCCTTGTCTTCAGTGGGCAAGAGGAGCCTGGCCCAGCTCCTGTCACACAGTTGCTCACGGCACTTGTCCTGTCATCTGGGCTGACCTCCTCGACCTGTCTGCTGATTCTCAGACTTTACTGAGGCTTATCTGCTCTGTGGAATGTCTTCAGTGACGCTATCCTATCAAATAAACAGTCTTGCTCTCCAAACGTGGTTCTTTTTATGTATTATTTTTGTACACAGACGCGATATTTTGAGATTTCTTCGCAACATATGGTCGGTTTTCCCCTTACCTGCTTTTTTTTTTTTTGTGCTCATTTGAACCCACATTAAGAGCGTTTTGGGGAAATGCATTCCTGTGCTTCATTGGCAACAGATGTAGGGGGAGGACATTTTTTTTCTTTCTTTGAGCTGAACCTTTTCGAGTGTCTAAAAACAGTGCGGTGTGGACCGTAGGGCAGCTGTTTTGCCCATGGAGGCTGAAATAGACTTCATGAGAGAGCTAATGTCGGGCCTGTGGCTGGAGCATCAGAGGGCCCGTGTTCGGCTCACAGTGGCAGATGGATAAGGAGCTGTCAGCATGGGTAACAGCTGCCCCATCCACAGCTATTAAACTACCTAGCTGTGATGTGGCAGGCACACAAATATGGCTGCAGATCCAAAAGTAACTGCTAATGAGTGGCAGTATCCCGAAGGTTACAGAAGTGGGCTTGTGACCATAAGGTTTATTTAGTCAAATCTGCGTGCAGAAAGTGAAATAAAAATAAAACTCAAATGCTTCTCAACAACTGGTGTGAATGTGCCTTTGAGCAACGGCTCGAGTGGAGCTGCTCAGTGGCCAGTAGTAGAAGGATGCAGATGTGCTGGGCACTGTCCCAGGCTTGAGATGTGCTTCCCATAATGAAAACAAGGTAGATTGTTGGAGAAGTTGTATGCAAGAACGAAGATTTCCTAGTCATTTTTTTGGTGGGTTTATTAGAGCTGCAACGATAAGTCGATCGACAGAAAAATAATCTGCAACTATATTGATAATCAATTAACCATTAAAGTAATTTAATGACAACAAATACTGTTTTCAACTTCTCAAATATAGAATTCCTGCTTCTTTCTGTTTTTGTATCATATTCAAGTGAATATCTTTGGGTTTCTGACTGACAAAACAAGACATTTTGTGACATTTTATAGACCAATCGATTTATCTAGAAAATAATCAGATAAATCGAAAATGACTAAGTGTTGGTTGCGTTATTAGACTTAAGTGAAAACAACAAAAAGCCTTTTGGAGCTTGTTGTTGGAGCTATAATGCTGCTGCCACTTTAAAAATGCCCCTATTTGTTTTTATTGATAGCTGCAGTCGTTTCCCCTGAGGTTCGCACAGACGGGTAAATCGCACTTGGTACTGTGATTTACTACATTCCCGTACCCAGTGGCATACTTGGTTTGACAATTTTTGTTGCTGGCGACAGGGAGCTTGCTCCAGGAAACCTTAACCCCCGTCCTGTTGGAGCTGAGCAGCTGACATGTACGGTGAGTGGGGAAGTAGACCTAACATTAGCCCCAAGCAGCCCTTTGCTGGAGGAAGGACATTAAAGTGGGCTGGCACAACTCCAGTGCATCCGGAGGGACACTCTATCACATGTGTTTGTTTGGGTGCAACTCTAATACAGTGTGCCCTGCAACAGGAGGCTGGCAGCCAATGGAGCTACCCCGAGAAGCCAGCAGGCCTCATTAATATTAATGCCATGTCTGCTCCTCTTGGGATAACCTCTGTTTACGGAATTGTATAGCCAGGAAGGAAATGTAGACCAATAACACTCTCTAATAACGTTACGCTGATTGTTTTGTATTGAATTGCATCTGCCTGAAATAAACGTGTAACAAAAGCAAGTAGCTCACAATTTTCTCCCAAACAAATCGGACTCTGTTGTTCAGACTGAATGGACTTTGACTCACTGCACTTAATCAGTTCCTACTTTTGTTATTCACTCCGAGGACTGCGGAGCAGTAAACCACATCAAACAAAGATGAGGTTTTCACTCTCAGACAAGTCCGAATACACAGAACTAGTTCAAGCCACATGTCGTGTCTTTAATACTTTACTACATGCATACCAATATCATACAGTATACTATTGGCAAATCTTTGCAGTTTATGTTTTTACATTTGATATACAAAACATTTTGGCCTGTTTTTTAACCATCAGGGACTGAGAAAGGATAACGGATGTCAAACTGCGACTTTGGAATACCACTGCTAATTAAACCTAACACAAAAAGCTAAATATTTTCTCTAAGATTAAATATTTAACTTTTGGTCTCCCTCACCACTTTCCTGATGCGGTCCCACCACCGTCCACACAATTAGTTTGAATTATTTCAAGCTGTGAGCAGGTCGTCCATTTCATTCTACATTGCATGTGACAATCGTGTTTCAAAGAAATACAAAACAATTGGCAGGTAAATAAACGATAGTAGTGAGATATGAAATGAAAATAATACATCAGACATCCCAAGTCTGTTAGAGCCACCAAACAGACGTATTGTTATACGAACTATAGAAATGGAATGGAAGTTGGCCAGTTTTGTTGCCTATGGTCGCTGACCTGTTTTCTTCTTCCAAACAACTTGATGCACATACTGTATTTCTGAACTCTTCCCTGCAGTGTAAAAGTGTGAGAACTAGAGTCGTTAGCCCCAGGGTAGCTAAGCTCAGGTTTCCTGTTTACCTCGCAAAAAGACGAAAATCCTATTAACTGTCAACTATAGCAGACATTGTGGGGCACCTGGCAGGTTCTCAGTGTGGTTGTAATCCCTGGGATTTAGAGGTCTACACTGTTGCACTAGTTAGCTGCTCTCAGACCTCCACTGAGTAACAAGTAGACCGTTCATGTGGGACACTTCATCATTAAAGAGCTGGCAATGTACTGTACCCTGAATTTATCTGCCCAGTTTTTTGTTGTTTTTGTGTACTATTAAGAAAACTTTTTTTTTATTTTTTAATGTTTTAATGGTGATTGTAGCCCTCAAGCTGAGAAGGGACGGTGGACTCTCTGGTGTGATATTCTGTTGAGGAACTTGCAGAACAGCTACAATGAGGTTTGGTAGCAGATTAAGTCCATTTGGTAATTGCTCACATAAGACAACACAAGGGGATGAATCAGAGCTGCATGCTGGGACTGAATACATGCAGCCGATAGTGGAAATGACTTGACTTTGACAAGGAAACTGTATTTAATGTGGATCTGTCATGTCTTCATGGCTGATGCCTAATCCACCTATCAAGGATAGTGATACTGATTTTGGCATATGGTATTGGTACATCCTTAGTAGAGACAAAGATCTAAGTAAGTCGACAAGCAACATCTGATGTGATTTATAGTTGAACTCGTTAAATCTGCTTCTGATTTCATCAAAACATTTATTTTTATTTTTGAAAAACGCTAATTATGTACCCATCGCGCATAAACACAAATACAGTTAATGTGTCCTAATGGTGGGAAATCTTGTCGTTGTTGTGCTGTCTTGTTGTTGTTGTTATATAGTGAATATGTACTGTCTTATAAATGTGTTTTTATACAATAAATACAGATATTATTCTTTGTTTTCCGCCCAGGGACTACAGATGTAAATTAAGCATATAGCTAATGTATACAGCTGTGCACTGTCCCTGTCAAATTAATAAATAACTTTGCTATAGTGTAAGTGTGCATGCTGGTGTAACTATATCACCCTTCTTTTAAATAAGTCACATTTTATTTATACTTCCCAATTTCACAAATAACATATGTCTCCGAGGGCTTTACAATCTGTACAGCATACGACATCCTCTGTGCTTTAGACCCTAACTTAAATAATTATCAACATGCCTGTAATGTTGGGGTTAAGAAAATGGAAAGCACATCTCTGTTGTCCATTCATGAGGTCACTAGTTCCCACCGGCTCTGTCCCTCCACTTTAAGGCCAGAGACGGATGAGGATGGGCTGATTTGTGCTGGCCGTACCCCTCTGTTTGTGAAAGGAAGTGAGGTTTGAAGGTCAGGCGAATGTTGGCAGCAGTGCATAATGGAAGCTACGTATGTAAGGCCACGACGCAGCCGCTTGGCATGCAATGACAGAGGGCTATATGGTGTTATCTTGTTGGGGAAGTTTTCTTTATCAGGATCATTATCTTTGTCAGGAAAAACAATTCCATCAGTGTTTTACAGCCCAGGATGACGTCCCCAAATGTCTTGTTTTGGCCACAACTCCAAGATATTCAGTTTACTGTCACAAGATATTGTAATGGAAAATGTCATCTTTATTTCAGTATAATAGATTTACTCCTCACCACCTATTTGTATAGTTTGTATCGGCTGAATTCCATGACATTATTTACATTTAACGAGCTGTAATCGGAGAATTTAGACTTTTTTTTTTTTCTCTTTAAAAAATGACTCTTTATCAAAATAGTTGGCAATTATTTTTAATAGTTAACTAATCGATTGCTCTTTTCAGCTCTACCTATAGTACAAAACAAAATCGGAATATTTAATCCAGTTTCCGTTCCAAAAATGATTTAATCTCCTAAATAAAAGTCACTATAGATTTGATTTTCACCTTTTCTAATATACATTTCTTTTGCATGGATGGAAATGGAAAGAAGATAAGTTACTTTCGGACACTGATTTAAGGTAGAGTTTGTTGCAAGTTCCTGTCAAGTGTCAGCGTCTGCATGTAACATTTTATTGGATGCAGATCAGCACTCTTATTTTTCCCTTCTCAGAAATGTCATTAACTGTGTATTCAGTGAAATCTACAGTCACCAGCTGACCAAGGCTGTCTTTGAGTTACAATACGTGTAGTAAGAGATGTGAGGCTGTATTCCTCGAGACATATAAAATATTACATTCATAATCAAAGGGACAAGGACAAGTCATGTAACGCTTGGGCATTGAATGAGAGTATTGTGACTCCTACTATGCGTCGGTCAACAGACCCCGCAGTGTCTTCCAACAATGGCTTCTTGCAGGAATTTCTCTCTGCAGCTGTGTTCTGCTAAACCAGACACTGCCAGAGATTCTTCTCAGAGACGCTCTCTCTGTGAGGTATCGTGTTAGTAATCGTCTAGAAATGTCCAACTTTAAACCACAGCTCTTTACCAAACAGTAATAGAATATTACCAGCAAGTTTAGAAAAATGTGGCTAAATGTCATCCTCTTCCAACCAGAGCAGGAAAATAACAATTTATATCTGTCACTACAACATTTGATGCATCCCAAAATGTTATGGATGTCACAATTTAATGTTAGGGTTTCATATTATCCCTGTATTGATGTAGTGTATCTTAAACTAGATTAAAGTCTAAAGGCTTTTATTGTGGTTTTCCAATGAAGTTTTGAATGTTTGTCGTCATATTTTATGACTTCTTCACACTAAATATAAATATTTAAAAAAACGGCAAAGTAATTAATCGGATTAAATGAGTTAGTCTTTGAAAATAAAATTATATCAACTTTCTTTAATGAATATATCTTCTGTGTTTTGTTAGGTTGCTATTAGACCAGCAGGAGAGTAAACTGTTTTTTTTTTTGACCGTAGTAAAGCAGAATATTTTTTTAGGTGTAATAATTTAAAAAAATCCCAACAATCAATCTTTTATCGATTCATTTTAATTGATAATGAAATCGATATTTGAATTCTTTATTATTTGACTATTTGTGTTTTTGTCACACAGGCTTGTCATTAAAATGTAAATAAAATCCTTACATACAGTATTGGCTACTATTTGCTATTAATTTTATGAAAATGCTACAAGTCAAGTAAAGTAGCTGCCTGTCTTTCATACTGTATGTAACATTTGAAAATAAACTCATCCTTCCTCTTTGACCTGATGTTAACCCTGTATTCTGTGTCTCTGCCCTCTCCTCCCTTAGGAAATGACCTAGAGGCCTTACAGATACATTTGTGCATTTGTCGCTCCAATCTGCATCCGCGGAGAGCAGCGAGATCTGGAAGCACACTTGTTTCCGCGGTGAGTAATATCTACCTCAGCCAGCGTACAGGGGAGAAGCCAGGAAGCTGCTGGAGACTTCAGACAGGCAGACAGAGCTATCAGCTGGCCACTCACTCACTGCCTGCAGAGTCCTGCTTTGTGAAGAGGATTTGAGACGGACTGGATCTGTCTGCACTTCACCTCCCGCAGAAACCACATCCTCTGATTCCAGCATTTACTTTTTTTTTTTTTTTTTTTATCACTGTCATTTTTCCTCCGTGCTGTTGACCAGTGTCTGCTTTACCTTGGATTCATTTGTGCTTTCAGCTTTTAAAAGCATTTTCTACTTTTATTAGTGTAGGCTGGTATAGATTTATACAAGTACATGCATATGTGTATTTACTCTATATACTGTATAAAGAAGGATTCCCCCCCCCCCCCATTGTGAAGGAAAGTTAATGCACTTTAAAACTTTGCTGTAGTATCAGTTTCAGTAAATAGTTTTTGACTTTTCCTCCCTTATTATTATGATCATTTTGTTTGAAGCTGGAAACAGAATCTGGAGGTGTATCAGTGCTGTTTTGTAAGCTGGGCCTGAAGTATCTGCAGCAGGGCTGCATGTAAGCGTTTCACTCGGCCTGCCAGTGTTTTTGATCGCCTTCCGACCTCACCCAATTCTGTGCTGCCTCTCTACAAGGCACACTGAGATGAGCCTCTGGCAGGTGGAATCCTTGAGCTGTCTTTTTATGTAACTTGAACAGTTTCAGGACTGTGGACTGGGTTTGGTGTTTTTGTAAAGAGGACAAGAGAACTTTGCGGAGGAAAACAAACTAAAAACGCAGTTTCCGGTGCTGTTGCACCACTTATGTATTGTTGTAGTGCACAGGAAAGTAAAATGGACTACAAGCGTCGCTTTTTGCTCGGCGGGTCCAAGCAGAAAGTGCAACAGCACCAGCAGTACCAGATGCCTGAGCTGAGCCGGACCTTGAGCGCCTCCCTGGCCTCCTCTTGCGCGGCCTCTTCGCCTATGAGCACCGGGGTGGGCATGCCGGGCAGCTGCCACCCACTTCCTTCTGGCGCCACAACCGCAGTTGCAGACATCCAGCAAGGCATCTCCAAATATTTGGATGCCCTCAATGTTTTCTGCCGGGCCAGCGCCTTCCTCACGGACCTGTTCAGCAGTGTGTTCAGGAACTCTCACTATTCCAAAGCAGCTATGCAACTGAAGGACGTGCAGGAACACGTCATGGAAGCGGCCAGCAGGCTGACTGCAGCAATAAAGCCTGAGATCGCCAAGATGTTGATGGAGCTGAGCGCCGGTGCCGCCAACTTCAAAGACCAGAACGACTTCAGCCTGCAGGATGTTGAGGTAGGTTGAACACAGAAACAGTTTGTCACCCTGTGTTGACTTCATCTCGTGTCGGCAAACTAAACAAAAAAGTTACTGATATCCAAGTGAATGAATTGGTTAAACTCACAACCTGAGGCGCTACAGTTAAGCACCACATACCTTATAATATAATTTACTCGTGACACGTCTTCTAGCAGGAGTGCTAAGATGCTCAGCTGCACTCTGTCAGAAGGCTCACTCCATGAATCAGTGTTTCCTGGCTAAAATAGGATTCTCGCGCAGTGTTAAGCTGGTGTCAGGATCTGAGGGTAAGGTGTGAAAAACACTGGGCATGTGAGAAGAAAAGTCATCTTTTGTCACTGTGAATAGCACACAATCTTTCCACCGCACTCAATGTTGCTGATGTGTAAAATGTAAAACATTGTAGCTGAGATGTTTTTCATGAGAGTTAAATGGAGGATTTGCTCAGCTGTGATTATGAGAATCAATTTCTCTCTGTCTCACATTCCCTCTGTTGTTTTTCGCTCAATTGTCTTTTGTTACCTGTTTTTAATCGAGAGCTTTAGCTTTCCCTAAAAGTCGCAGAGGGATTACACACACAACTTTATTTGATCATTAATGCCAGACTGGTTAATGTGTGGCTGTCGCCGTTCACACAAGAATCGGGTCTGCATCGGCACTGTCACATCTCCTGTATAAATATATTCCCTCAACACCTGAACATGACTGAGAAGACTGTGTGGCTGAGAGAACTAGTAGTCCCCAGCAATAATAGCAGTGTAGTAATCCTATAGATGTTACAGAATCCCTGCTCACCGTTTTCTACTAAATCTAGGTCAGACCCACTTTAAACCCAGGTCAGGAGGTTCAGGAAGCCAGGTTGGATAATGCATGTTGACGCTGTCGGACCCTAAACACGGGTTCATTTCAGGTTACAGCATCAGCCTGAAATGGACACCAGCAATAGATCTGGAAGCAATTATTCTAAAATGAAGAGACTTGCTGCTTGACTGCTCTTGCTTTGCGAAGTATTTGAGAATGAATTGAGGAAAATCACAATTACACAATGTAAATGTGCTACCGTAAGAGACTCGTGGTTACATCAGCATCTATTAGCTGTATTTTCAGCTGTACACCACACCCAAGCAGCCCCCAGCATAAACCCCATCCTAATGATTACTACATCTGCTTAGTTATCCTCCATTTAATACACAGTTGTGAGCCTGAGGAACTCTCTGTGTGGCTGATGATCAGCCCCAGTCCCATGCATTAGGAGAAAATGTCCTAAATTGTTTTTCTTGTGGCTGCATTGAAATTAAAATTCAATTAATTGAGTTCAGTAGTTTCTAGGATTTTAATTCAGTTTTAACATTTGAAAAAGAATAGAAAGTCCAAAAAGCCAAGACAAAAACTGTAAAAGGAAAAAAAAGAAAAAAAAAGAGTTTTTTTTTTTTTCTGCTGAGGTCGGCGTGATGGGCAGGAAGTTGCTCAAAACAAAGATGGCGACATCGGAGGAAGATATCAGAAATGTGCCAAAAAACTTTACCTTATTAGATAAAAACGGATGTTGACAAACTACATAATTTGCAGTTGAACAAAAGTAATAAATCGCAATATGTTATTGCAATACTCAACATATCGCAACATTTTTTAAATCGCAAAAATATTACATCGTCGTTGGTGATTCCCACCCCCTAACAGGAAATTGGTAAATAAAGATATTTTTACAATTTACATGTAAATCTTGGCTGAACAAAGGCCACTTAACATGGGAACGTTTCTAATCTTAACCCCCATCTCTCCTCTAGTTTGTTTGCTTGCATTCAGACTCCTCACTTTCCTATCTTTGCTACACCTGTATTTCTTCTGTCAATCTTCATTTTTGCTACCAAGAGCAGAATTATGAATGCATTTAAGACCAAGAAGAATTCCCCATTATATCTGATTCTGTGGTGGCTGTGACGAATCTGTAGCAATATGCCACAGGTGGTTCTGGTGAAACATTTGAGTACAAAGCAAAAATATTGTTTATCAGTGTCCATAATTTAGCGGGGGGTTTACATGTCTACGACGAAGACACAAGTGGGGCTGCAGGACCTCAGTGGATGTGGCTGAGCCTAAAACAGGAAACAATTTTGCACCGCAGTCAGTAAATCTGACTCTCTGTGGTCTTGGATATGCACAGATGAATATTAGAGGAAGCCCAAGTTCTGTGAAAGTTTAGACCGCATGGTTTGGCACTCGCACTTGCTGTCTTGCCCTGGGCATAAAGGGTACGTTTGTTAAAGCAGAGAAGAAAACGTATTAATATTTGACTTTACAATGGGCTTATTTGAGTGTTTGTTGAGTTAACCTCTGAAAAAATAGTGCGGATACACAATAATATCATGTTGGACATGAAGTATAGTGTGCCAGTTTCATGTGAACAAAACATTGTGGAAATAAATGACAGTGAGTGGGTTCTATTAATCCCGAAAGATGTTTGTATTCAGCCTACAGAATGCAGTGAAATGATGTTTTTAAATTTAATACATTTTACAACTCTAGGGGAGTGTTTACCAAAGTAGAGACTCGTAAAATATGTGCTTAACAGAGGAATTGTATCAACACAAAAAGTGAAATGTAGCCGTTTAATGATGATGATGATGATGATGAACATCAAGTATACTACATAACTAAAGTTAATTTAATCTGAAACAGGATTGTGTGATGAGTTATCTATGGCCTAGGTTTGTGTTCACGCATGTAGAGCATTGCTTATGAATAAATATCTGCACTGCTATCTCCCATGCACAAATTAAACCTGTTTGGACTTAGCTTGTAATAATTGCTGCTAACTCAGCCTGTCCTCAACGATGTGATACATTTGTGACTGTAAAAGGATTTTCCTTTGTCTGCGTGCGTCGAGGAATGCTGTTTGGCAGCTGGATATATTAAGAGGTCTTCAAAAAGAACCAAATGCATGTCTGAGTTTGGGGAGTTGTGGTATGTGAAGCTTCCCCCCCTCTGTTCCCCAGCTCACGTCTCCTTCTCCTCTTTCTTTCTTTTTCACCACCCCCCCCCCCCCCCCCCCCCCCTTTTTTTTTTTTCTTTCACCCAGAGCCCCCAAAAGTTCAGGTCAGTGCAGTCTGCAAAACAACCCCCCCCCCCCCAAATCAGAGCCCAGATCCCTGGCTGCTCAGTGACTCCACTGACAAATATGCATGAAAATGTCACGGTTTGTTTAGAGGCCGTTTGCCGAGCTTGTAAGTTTTAAACCACAGACTAAAGACCCGAGGCAGACTGAGAGGTCCCCACAACCAGAGAGACCTTCATGGCTGCTCGAGTCAGACAACGGCATAAGCTCCAGTGCGCACTTGAAAAACAACCCCTTAGCAACACTTTCTTTTACTATAGAGTTGCCCGTTGCTTGATGAAATGTGGCCACACATATGAGGGCTTCATCTAATTACAGTGTAGCATGTTTTTTGTGGGAGTTATTTTCGTTGGAAAACTCTGAGGGGAGAAAAACTATGAAAAGCTTTTGTGAGAAGAGGTTAATATTTTGAACACAAGATGGATTTCTAAGGTTTCTACCTGTCGGCTGCTGACTAACGATATGAGCATTTGTATGGCAGCCAGGATAACATTAGGCAAAAAATTAGCACAACAATGTTTGTACCAAGAGAACCACTGTTGTTTGGAGTAGGTCTAAAGAAAGGTTGAACACGTGACTTGTAATGAAATATAACGTAGCCTGCTGCTCACACGGCGGTGTGACAGCATTTCTGGGCGTTCTGCTATTTTCAGTTCAGACTAAAACAGGTTTAAAAGTACCCCCTGGAGTTTTTGTCAACTACAAGTACTATGGAGCAATGTGATACACATTCCTGCCGATGGTTTCGTGCTATTTAAAAGTCTGACATGTTTAAAGGTCTGGCATATAAAAAATAAAAAAAAGTAGGTAAAATAGAAAGTAGGTGGTAGCAACGTGCCCGCTAAAGCAGCTGAAGACGTAAACAATGCAGGAATTCAAAACGCACGCAAAAAAAAAAAAAAAATCGCCTTTGCATTAAGCACATTTGTGTATATCCCTGAGGACCTTTTTTGTTTTGGTGAGAAACAATGAATGTAAATGTAACTTGTTTTTGTTTCCACTTTTTTTTTTTAATGTTTGTTTTAGCCCAGTCATTATGCCCTTTTTTTTAAAGAATTTCAAAATGATTTACCTATGAGTATCAACATATGTAGGTGACCAATTGTAAGACATTCAGAGGTCAAGACCGTTGTGAACTTCCTGATTCCCTAGAATGATTGTGTAAAAGGAAAGACCCAGAAAAAGACCAAGATTTACCTCCGACATTACCCACCGGAGGTAGGCTCCTTGTGTGTTTTTTGTTTTTTTTTCCCTCACAGAGCAGACAGCGGAACAACATGACCATGTGGTTATTGTAACAGCCTCACACTCCCTTTACCTAGAAGAAGTCTAGATTTCCGGAACACAACTCTCCTAGACTCGCACTTACAGTGAAGTTGCCGTTCTCAGAAAATGGAAGTATACATGTTGATTGATTCACGATTCTCCTTGTTTGGGCCTGAAAGGGGCCGGCTTGGCTCTGCTGCACTCTTATTTCTCATATTTTCCATGACTGTGTGGGATACTGCACAGCCAATCACATGTGTTATCCATTATCTTGTGCTGTAGCCATGGCCTCATTCTTTTCCCTCAGTTGGTTATTGTAGACGGCTTTGTAACACTTTGAGTTGCTCATTGTCAGCATGTGTTAGTGCCATTATGTGATACACTGCAGGTGATATCAGTTTGCATTATTCGGCCGTATGTATTGTGCCCAAGCTTCATTATCAGGCTATATATAGATGCGCGTCTTCTGTTGTCTATTATTTGTCTACTTTGCACACTAAATCCCCATTAACTGATTGAGTTCTGATTAGTTGCTCAACAGCAGGAGCAGGAATTTCCCATTTTGTGCACACTGGCTCCGTGTTTATCAAGCCTCCCAGAGTCCACTCAGGGTAGGCGGAGGGATGGCAGTATATCGTCCTATTTTATACGTGGTACTATGGCTCAGAGTTTAAGGACACAGAGTTTCACAGCTGTTGTTTTTTTTATTGTCTATGCTCGCGGCACGGTGACTGAAATGTCTCGACAACTATTAGATGGTTTGCCATGAAATGTTGCATCAGCATTCATGGTGGAGGATAAATCCCCGCTCAAACGGGATTGCTCAATACTTGTTTATGGTCTCATTGGCTATATATTCTGCATAACAGATATCTATATAGACAAACCCAACAATTTGCTTTTGTGATGCCGTTTTTAATCTGTTAATTTGGGATATCAGGATAGTAGGGATATGCCTGTCTTTTGAGCGTTTGACCTTTTTTATTTTTACAGTGAACAGTAGAGCGGTGACAGGAAATAAAAGGAGAAGGGGAATGACGTACAACAAAGGTCCCTGGCCAAAGCAAATTGGACATGTTGTGATAATAACCGTATAATCTATTGCATGGAATGTAAGCAGCTAACAAAACTCCCGGCGCAAATATTTTCAAAAGTACGATAGATTTGCCACCACGTTCGGTTTTACAGTTGTTGGAAAGTTCATTGTTTTCAGAACAAGTTGAGGTTTCATGTCTTTTTTTTGGCCTTTCCACCGGGTAGTTTTGTTTTCCATGTTGAAGAATGGAAGTATCTGTGTCCTGTTGGTCCTGTCTGCCATCCGAAAGCAGCAGCACATTTCTGTCTTTACAGCTCAGCCTCCCCCTTGAGATATTTTCAGCAGGTACCTGAAAAAGAAAACCCTGTGACCTTGGTGGACCCTGTGGTGTCCCGTTTCTCTTATTTTGCTAACTAAACAACAAGCTGCCTCTAAGCCTGAATAATTCTCCCAACAAACAAACAAACAAACGCACGCAATTGGGCGTTCAAGCCAGTACTAGTGGAGGGAAGCAATGTCGCCATGAAATATTTATTTTTCACTTTCTTTGTGTGTAATTATTCCATTTTCCTTGATGCAAATTACCACTCAATTCAAAGGCAGTTGCAATATCAACAGAGCTACTATGATAATGGAGCTACATATATGTAGATAGAAATGTTGCATACGAAACTACTACTATACTATTTCCAATCTTTAAGTATAAATAAACTATCCCTCTAACAGACACGCACGCACACACACAATGACATGCATATTTAATCCAATATGTTCTCCATCTGTCTTCTGTTTGCTAATACAAATACACATTGTATTCATTCTCAGATGTTTATTTGTTTACAGCACACGATTCACCACAAATGCAAACACATGCATGTTAAGTTAGCTGTAATCTGCCCTGGCAAGATGTTTTATTTTAAAAGATGTTCTCTGATTTCTGCTTCATGACACGGCTTTGGCTCTCAGCTTTCCTATTATTTTATTTCCTGTGGCAAAGAGTATGATAACAAGGTGGACAAATGTTGTCTAAGGTTCATTTTATTATCCTTAAAAGGAGCAGCCTGAAGACTAATCTGCTGATATATTTCATGTGATCTGGCAGCAATAACGAATGTGATTAGATGAGTCAACCTTTAAATTGTGTGATATTATTTTAGGAAAATGAACTGTTGTAAACAGTATTCATTTACTAAGGGAAATATCATGCTTAAACCACATAGTGTAGCTTTCAATAAAGCATTTTCTAATGTGAATGAGAAAGTATATTATGTATCTTTTAGAAACGTACACAACAGCTGCACTTTTCCTGTCAAACGTAAAGTTTCTTGGCTGCTAGGTCTTTTTGGTGGCCTGAAAATGTACTAAATATCAGAGCTCGGGATAACTTGTTTAGGCAGCCAGTCATTACTTTGAGGTATTAGAAAAACAGTATTTTGTTAAAGTAGCGCACAGCATTGGTTATCCAGGCTGTTACCTAACCACTGTGGTATGTGGACATACATGTTGGTTTCTTAGCCCGCAGGCATTCATATTGTTTGGTGTCTCAACACCATGTGAATGATTGATGCTCCTCAGAATGACATGCTGTGTGTTGTAACAGTATTCTCCGTCATACGTTTACAGGTGCTGGGTCGGTGCTTCCTCACGGTGATGCAGGTCCATTTCCAGTTTCTATCGCAGGCTTTGCAGAAGGTCCAGCCCGTGGCACAGTCCTGCCTGGCAGAGGCTCTTGCCCAGGCCCAGGAGCGTTGCGCCAATGCCCGCTCCCAAAGCTCCGACCTGGGGCCCCTCACAGAGCTGGAGGAAGCCTCCCGCTTGTGGAAAGGTGCAGCTCAGGTATGCAGCCACAGGGAGCCCCAGGACTCTTCCTGGTCTGGGCCTTGGAAATATGGGGTTTGTCTGTGTGAGGTGAAAAGCTGACTTGTTTAACATTCCTGAGAAATGTCAGCTGTTTATGATTTCCAAACTCAATTTCCTATTTCCTCTTTATTAGGCTGCAGTTTGTCTCTAAACTTGCAATGTTATCCCCTCTACACCACAACCCATGAAGGCGATGCAGTTTTGAAAGAGGACCTAACTAATCCCCAGGCTAATCAGTCCCTCTGGACCATTTTGAGCTTTGTTGTATAAAGTGAGGCAGAGAGGAGAATAGTGGGTTGATTGATCTGTTAAGCCCTGGCATGCAGATTGTAAACCCTGGAGGGGACTAGGCCTGGAGAGACCCTGGTAGAATGTGCTGGGCGGGCGTTTAGGGAGAAGGGAGGCGGCCAGGACTCTTTTTCAGAGGCTGCACACATGCTTTTTATCACCAGAACTGTGCACTTCCCAGTGCTCAACATGTATTTAGTGAAAACCTATTATTATTTTGCAAGGTTTTGCAATGCAAAAAAGTTAATAAATAAAACCTCACTATCCTTTTTTTAAAAACACCCTTTATTTAAATGTTGTTCTATTCGACCTTATAAAAACAATCACTTTTTTAAAGTGCTGGTCACCTTATATTGAAGTACAAGACGCTCTTTCTCGAGTATAACAAAAGAAAATCTTAAACTCATTTTATAAGCGATTTTAATCATTGAAGCAATTTTTCATGTAGAAATGTCACAAAATTCAGTTTTCAGCCTCTCTCTCTCCTTCCTGCTTTTTTATTTTTCATTTTTATATCATATCATACTGGAGATCTTTAGGTTTTGGAATGACAAAACAAGACATTTAAAGACATAACCTTGGACTAAGACATTTTTCACTATTACCTGACATTTTATAGACCAAATGATTAATCTAGAAAATAATTGGCAGCTTAATTGATGATGAAAATAATCTTTAGTTGCAGCCCTAATGTCTTTCATTTCTCTGAAGTTGTGCTGTAGAAGTGTAGATGTTCCTGCTGTCATGCTGACCCAGTACTGTGCTGTGCCCTCAGGCCATGGCGAGGCTGAGAGAGAGGGGCCGGGACGGCTGCCTGGCAGGCATCCAGGTTCAGCATCTCTTCTGCTCCAACAACACCACCATCCCTGAACACCAGCTGAAGGAGCTCAACATGAAGATTGACAATGCTTTACAGGTGCAGTATCACCGAATACAGACGCTTGTAGATTTGGAAAAAAATCCTGGAATATGTTTTAAGAATCAAATGGACATCCACTTATTCAGGGAATGTTAAAGTTATTTTTTTATTAATATCACCTCCACTTAAAAGTACATGAATCGTGTCTAATAAACAGGGTGGAACTAGATGGCGTCGTGTATGAAATGAATAAATGTTTTCTTCTCCAGGCCTATAAAGCAGCACTAGAGAGCCTGGGTCATAGTGAGTACGCACTGAAGGCCGGCTTTCATCTTAATCCCAAAGCTGTGGAGGCGGCCTTACAGGTGGGTTCACTTTCATAAAGTCTGTACAAATCTTTACGGAGAGACGCTACAGGTGAACAGGCTAAAGGTGTTAACTAATAGATATCACCATGAAACTTCCCCACTTCAGAACTTAAATTAAGAACATTATTTTTTGTATTACAAGGTTTCTGAAATGTTATGTTTAAATATGCAAATCAGGTATTATCTAATGCTAACGTTTGGTGAATTTAGGAGAAATCTAAAGACGCAAATAGACAAAGTTTAGTAAAACACCTTAATGTGTATTTTGAATGTTTTCTCGCCACTAGTCTGAAAGAAGACATGTTATGGAAGCAAGTTTTTACCCGTGTCTCGCCTTAAAGATTAATAGAATGATAAGTAGGGATTGAGGGTACAATCCAAGAATAATAGATTTTTTTTTTTTTGACATATTCACCACATGAAAAATGTTGGTTTTCTTTTTAATAATGTTAAACAATTATTCTTTCATTGCTATGTGTCAATGTTTTTTGTTTCTTGTTTGTTGTGTTTTGCACTATTGTGTCTGTCTGTCTGTCTGTCTGTCTGTCTGTCTGTCTGTCTGTCT
>CALSBV010012174.1:8723633-8747478 GCA_943590825.1 Bovichtus diacanthus | reverse complement strand
CTGTCTGTCTGTCTGTCTGTCTGTCTGTCTGTCTGTCTGTCTGTCTGTCTGTCTGTCTGTGTCTGTCTGTGTCTGTCTGTGTCTGTGTATAGAGCTGCTGCAGTGAGGCGGAGGCCCAGCAGGCGGGTCGGATGCAGACCACCTCCCAGCCCATCCAGTGTGAGCTGCCCACCATCCCTGTACAGATCGGCTCACATTTCCTCAAAGGAGTGTCCTTCAACGAGTCCGCGGCTGAAAACCTCAAACTGAAAACGGTATGGACTCTCCAGCTTCATACGTCTATTAGTTACCCAGCTTGATCTCCCAAAAAGCTAAAGTAGCGTCAGCCACGTTTCTTTCACGATTCTCTTGTCTCTCTCTCAGTCATCAACTTTTTCTTGATCAGTAGTTTAAACAAATTCACACCAAAGATGCTCTATAACAAAAGATGACTCATTACAAGCTACACCCAATGCTATGAAATGGCATTCACTTACTGTCTCCCAAGTGGACGCAATCTGATGTATTTATATTTTCTCTTGCTATTACTAACATTAGATATTTACACAGCTAACCGCCACATTTAGACATTACGAAAAATGAGTTGGCTACGGCCGCTCACGACGTTGAAGACGTGTCTGACGTTAATTTTCTCCTGATTAGTAGAAATGCCATTTTAGTGTCAGAATGTTCGGAAGATATGTGGCTTGTAATAAATTGGTCCAATAATTACTTTGGTGACTATGGGGGGAAGAATCGGTCATTATCTGTGCTCACGTTCATGTCTCTCATTGGAGTTAATAGACTCAGGACTCAGGAAATTGACTCACACTCATTTCTGTTCTCACTGTGTTTTGTGCGATAACCTCAACAAATATGTGGCCTAGTCAAATCCTTTTTTTTTTTTTTAGTGCCCTCTGTAGTGTAACCTCAGCAGACTGCTTTGTTGATGGCCCACTGTGTTTTGTCTCCACAGCACACGATGCTGCAGCTCATTAAGGAGGCGCTGGGCCAGAATGGAGTGACCCCCAGGGACGACTCCCCCGTCACCGAGGTCCTCAACCAAGTCTGCCCATCCAGCTGGAGAGGAGCCTGTAAGACGGCTGTCCAGCTGCTGTTTGCCCAGGCTGGTCTGGTGAGTAGAGCCCGCGGTTGCTACAGTAAAGCTGTGTTTCTTGATTGTTACTTAAAGTTTGTCAGCGATGGACACACTGTGGAATAAACTTGTAATCGTGGGATTTGTTATGATTTCTGTTCTAATAGAAATATATTTATCTTAACTAGAGTGCAGCAATTTTTGAATGACAGTTTTTATTTGTGGCAGTCTTCATTTTTTTCAGTTCCAACTCAAATACAACTCAAATACACAAAAATAAGAAATAAACAATAGTAAGTTGTTACTTTTGTGTGTGTGTGTGTGTGTGTGTGTGTGTGTGTGTGTGTGTGTGTGTGTGTGTGTGTGTGTGTGTGTGTGTGTGTGTGTGTGTGTGTGTGTGTGTGTGTGTGTGTGTGTGTGTGTGTGTGTGTGGTTGTGTGTGGTTGTGTGTGTGAGAGACTGTGTGTGGTTGTGTGTTAACCAGAACATTTTTGAGCGTAAATGTCACTTATGCTAGTGAAATCTACTTTTTCTCTGTACTTGTCTTTCATAAAAGTAGTTTTGTGTTCGTTCAAGCTATACTTTGGATAAAATTCTCTATCTGCTCCTCATTCAGTATTTTGCTCTTGCTAACATCCATCAACACAGTGTAGTTGTTACTACAGAGCAGCAGAGAGAAGGTGACATTCTGACGTGAACAGGCCTGTTCTTCACTGACACTTCTCTGCTTAAGTTACTCAATCCTCCCCTTTGTGCGTCTCTGGGTTTGGCAACTTGCATCTCATTGTTTGTCAGATTTGTAATGGAGATGAGGAGATCTGTCTGCTTGCTTTGAGGCAGCCGAGAGGTGTAAACAAACACCAGAGACGCACAAAAGGGAGGAAACATTCCTGCAGCATCTGGATGAAGGATGGGCTCGCCTGGGCTGGTTTTAAAAACCCCCCCCCCCCCCCCCCCTCCTGTTGAAAAAGAGAGTCACTGGGAGGGAAGGTCAGCGGCGGCACACGGTGTGGTTATGCTCAGGTGTTTATTTCCTCTGTGTGGTCTGCACTGTTTTGTGTGTCAAGCTGAGGGAGTGTTTCCAATCCAGCCAGCCCCGTGCTAACTGTGAAACAATCCCTGCATGATGGATGAGCGCTTTGCATTAGCTGCTTATCTGATCCTATAGCCACTCAACCCAAAATAGATACACACAGCAGCGTGCATGGACACACACACACACACACACACACACACACACACACACACACAGTGTATTCCCAACACTTTTTTTAAAACACTTGCATATTAGGGATACAGTACAACTAACAATTCTTTTTATTAACCATTAATCTGCGGTTGTTTTCTCAATCAGTCGTTTGGTCCATGATATAAAATGGAGAAAAGAGGAATTTGAGCTCTATTGCTTATAAATACTCACAAACTCACTCACAATCACGCACTAGTCATACCTCCCCGCCAACACACACACACACACACACCTCTCCCAATTCTTTCTCTTTTACACCCTCCCAGTAAGAATCACCATATTTGTTTTGCTGTCTACTGGCAACATGATTCACGAGCAACTCCCTTTTCCCTACTTGTCATGGCTTTCCGAGTCCGGCGAAGAAGTTGACCTTGTCTGTTTTGCTACATTTCCTCCTCCTTCCAGCCCCCGCTGACCTTGTTTTATGTGTTTCGACATGGCTGACGGACTGTTTGCGTGTATGCGTGGCTCTCTCACTTGGGCAGTCCGGGTTTTCCGAGGATACACCTGTTTTTTTTTTTTTAATAACAATAGAGTGACTTCCTGCAATACAGGAAATAGACTCCTCCCACCTCCCCTCCCTCTTTGTGACCCAGCTGAGTGGGTCTCGAGGAGCCAAGGCCACTCTCAAAGAACTTTTCAAAATAAATTTGACTAGCAGCAGGCAGGAAGGCTGCTCTGTTTGTTGTCACTGGCTGACTGAATACGATCGGCCTTCTCACCTTGAACTGCCTCTCTCCACTTGGTGGGAAATTAATGACGAACGCCAATGTTGTTTTTCCTTAAAGTCTGCTGGGTTTGCATACTGAAGAGGGTAAAACCAGTCTGTTCTGTTTTAAGACTGTCAGTTTTGTATAACTCTGGGAGAAACCCCAATTGTTTAAGTTGTGTAAATTAGTTAACATGCTTATTTTCAGCATTATCGATACACCGGTACCACCTGCGCTCCCTCACTCTCTCGATGTTTTGCTGGTGTTCCTTGCTAATAAAAAGTGGATGTTGCAAAGAAACGCAAGGTTACAATAATGGGTTTTTGTAGAGCCTGTCTGCATATAGAGTATGATATTAGTAATTACCTCCTATTTGATTTATTTTTCAAAACTCATTTATTACATTACACAGTTTTTATGTTTTTGATTTTTACTTGCACTTTATTGCCTTTTTGACTGACAATTCCAGAGGCTTTTGTAACCATACTTTAAAAAGATTAGTTACTAGCCAAGAAAATAAACGTCATCATTGTCATGTTTATAGCCTTGTTATATGTATCTTTTGATTAAAAAAACATAACATTTTATGCCCTCGACGTTGTGTCAATATTTCCCCGCGATATCGCATATCGATAAATATATTCCAGTATTGTGACCGCACTGATTCACTATAAGGAAATAAATCTCTGTGAATAAATCTTTTCTGATGCAGGTGTGTGTTTGTGTGTCCCAACAGGTGGTTGTTGATACGGCGCAGATTGAGAACAAGGAGGCCTACGCTCCCCAGATCACTCTAGAGGGGTCCAAAGTGGTGGTCCAGGTTCCCTCTACATGGTAAGTAACAGTTTTTAAAGAAGTGGATGTCCAGCTGTCAAACTTCTTTATCTGCACATTTCTTCCAACTAGTGGGACTTGCAGTTAAAAAATAATTTGACAACAAGAAGGTCCTGTAACTTGGTGCCGTTTTGAAGAAATGTTTGATGTTTTATTATGAACAAACTATGGGATTAAAGTTTTACATGAGAGAAAAGTTGCAAACATTTTTGTGTATAACGTCAATAACGGTTCTTGGAAAGAAAGAAAATCGGAATTGGCAGGTCAGACTTCCATAAAATGAGAATCAGCCAGGAATATTGCAATCGGTAATTTTATCTTCGTAAACCTCATTGTAGTCATTTGTGGTTAGACAATGTGAGAAGTTTGAATTGACATACAGTTATGGAGATGTTTTTCCAAGATGTGGAGAGGCCGCAAAGAGTCCACTACAGCAGTCACCTCGTTTAGGCTCTTCTCTTTTATATGAATGTCAAATGTCAAGTATTCATCTCTTTTAGCGAGCGCACCTGGGAGTTTGCATGCAAGACGGTGTTTGGATTTAGATTTCCTGTCTCGTCATGGTGTGCGTGTGCGTGTGTGTGTCGCTGCGTGCGTGTGTGTGTGCATGTACATGTTCAGGTGTCTGAAGGAGGACCCAGCCACTATGTCTTTGCTCCAGCGGAGCTTGGATCCAGAGAAGACTCTTGGTCTCGTAGACGTGCTCTACACAGCCGTGTTTGACATCAACAGGTGGAAGGAGAGAAAGTGAGTGAACGTTACGTAATGATAAACAACTAATTCATTTTCTAACAAGTGGCTTTCTGTACAGGTGATGTGTATACGCTTAACACGTTAACCTTAAGTTATTTACTAATTATAATAATCATTGGTGTTTTTTGCCCGGTTAATGCGGTTCATTTGGGCTGGTGTGAAAGCTGTCAATCAAACCCTGGTGTGATTCGTTTGTGGCACGAAAAGCAAACGAACCACATTGTTTAGGGATTTTAGCATGATTTCAAACGCTAAACTACCTTCAAAATATGCTAATCGTGAACTGTTCAGTAAAGCTATCTTGCATAGCTCTGTATAAGCCATGTATATGATTATGAAATGTATGCGTGTCATTAGTGAGTGCGGAGATTTCCCCTGAATAATCTGTTTTAAAAGCTGTTAAAAGATTTGTGCGTGTATCTTACTCCATGTACTTTGACAGTCGATCCATTTAAAGAGTGAGTGACATAAAGATCCCACAGTAATACGATCTGAAATATTATTGTACAAGACGTCTCTTTTTCGTCACGTCTCTACCGGTTTATTACATGCTGTCGATTTGCAGTCTAATTATTGTAATAATACTTGTTATCAGTTAAGCATTAAAGTGACGACTCATTAATTAGGCAGTCTGTATAACTACATGTTTAGTACTTCAGATATTAAATGATGAAGTACTTTTCTTTCTCGTCCCTCCAAAAGAGAGCAAGCTTTGCCGACCATTCAGATACAGCTGCAGCGGGAGAGCCCAGACTACAGCGGCCAGACAGACCTGCCTCCAGGCCCCTGCTCCAAGACCTCCAGTGGATTGCCCAAAACAATATCCAAGCTGACTTCCAAGTTCACCAAGAAGGTCTCATCCAGCTCTAACAGTGGGGGCAGTTACTCCATCCCTAACACTCCGTCTCGCAGCATGCTAACAAGCAGTAGCTCTGAGGATAAAACCAAGAGCTTGGGCCACAGCGACGGGAGGCTACAGAGCATCCTGCAGATGAGCAGTCTGTCCTGCACCTCGGACTCTACCCATCAGGGCCAGCTGGCCAACGGCTTGGTGTCCGAGGACCAGGGGATGAACCTGCCGACTGACCAAGAGATGCAGGACGTCATCGACTTTCTCTCAGGATTCAACATGGGGAAATCCCAGCAGGCTTCCCCCCTGGTCAAGAGGAGGAACTCTGTGGCGTCTGCAAACCCTGCGGAGCTGAAGCCCCCGAGTGGACCGCCGCCAACTTCCCAGTCTATCTCTCACAGTGCCCTACAGCCCCAAGCCCAGACCATGCCTCAGCCTCAGCCCCAGCCTCCACCATCGGTGCAGAAGCAGCAACCGCCTCCTCCGCAGCAACAGCAGCAGCAGCCCCCTCCTCCACCTCAGCAGCCCTCCCCACAGGCCCTGCAATACTACCAGCACCTCCTGCAGCCCATCAGTCAGCAGCAGCCACCTCCTCCTCAGCTCCCTCCTCAGCAGACCCCACCCCAGGTCCTGTCGCAGCAAAGAGTGGCGAGCAAGTGGCTCGGCGGCACCTCTGGGCAACAGCCTCCACCGCAAGGCCCCCCAGCAGGGCTGTCCCCCCTGGGTCCGATCGGGCAGTGGGGCTCTCCTGGACTGCCAGACCTGAGCTCTGATCTGTACAGTCTGGGCCTGGTCAGCACCTACATGGACAGCGTCATGTCAGAGATGCTGGGTCAGAAGCCGCAGGGGCCCCGCAACAACACTTGGCCCAACAGGGACCAGAGTGAGGGAGTGTTTGGAGTCCTGGGAGACACGCTGCCCTTCGACCCAGCAGGTGAGATCCGCTGCCTGTTATATGCCCATGAGGTGCACTTTATCCACCAAATAATATTGGAATTGATTTGAGTTTATTTTGACTACAGACTGCCGAATCAAGAAATAAAGAATACAAAATTGAGATCAAAATAAAGACGTGTAACTTATTCATGTGTAGGAGGCAGGGGTGTCGCGATATACTGGTGTTGACGTTAACAAAAGAAATGTAATATTGATATTGTGTATCGTGATAACATCGTGTAAATAATCCATTGTCTCCTAATTAATTTCCTTTTCCACAGTTATGGTTCTGGCTCTCTCTCCACCTCCCTACACTCACATTTTTTGATATATAATTTGCTAAAAACGAGACAAAACGTACAATAAAATAGGTTAAAGACACATTTTATATAGACTTTGCAATAATATCGTTATCATAAATTCTTTTGGCCACGCTGGAGCTTTGTTGACAGCTTAAGACAAGCAACTTGGCAACGTTTTTATGACTTACAATGCGGCTATAAGTTAGTTATTCATTATACCAGGAGATGAACTTGCAGATATCTAATAAAGGAGTATGTTAAATGTCAAATATGCAATACAGTGTCATGTAGTAACATCATGTTTTAGATGCTATTCAGCGTTTTTCTTAGGTTGTAAAAGACTTGGATGCACATATGTAGCGGAGGGTTTTTCAATTAAACATTTGCAATTTCCCATCATGTTGGAACATTATGATGACCATATCTGTGGGAAAACATTCGGAAAAGCTAAAGCAGATAATAACTAAACTAAACTCTCCAAAAAGCTTAAAGACAAAACTTGCTAAAGAAGTCCACTGGGGACCAACTGCAACCATTACATGTATGGAAAAGCAATTTTGTTGGTTTTGATGCACTTTACATTGATTTGACAGTCATTCTGCTTAGGTGGTACCCAAAACGGCTTTGCAATGCCTTACAATGGTAGGGAAAACTCTATTTATATACTATCTTGTAACCATTCAAGCTGATTTCAAAGTTGGACCCTGATCTGAGGAATATAATCAATGTAGGTCAGCTAGTGTGAGCAGCTGTTTTCCCCTGCAAGTTGACGATTCCTGCTGAATTTAGCCTGTGTCAGTTTCTATTTTTACAGTGCAGCAGACTCTTTTGATTGCTGCTGAGGCCTATTGTGCAGAGTTGACTTACGGCTATTGTGATTTTTCTGCTATGGTCGACAGTCTGGATAAACGGATTGAGCTCCAGGGAGCGAAAGAGAAAAGCTGAGGGTGTCAGAAACTCATAGTTGTGTTTATCCTCCCTTTCCATGCGCAGTTGGCTCCGACCCGGAGTTTGCACGTTACGTTGCCGGCGTCAGTCAGGCCATGCAGCAGAAACGGCAGGTGCAGCACATCCGTCGCCCCAGCAACACTCGCAGCAACTGGCCAATGCCTGAAGAGCAGCACAGGACCTGGTCCCACCCAGAGTACTACAGTGAGGGGTCGGTATCTGTACATGACGTCTTCCTGATCACTGATCCACTGCTTTACATGAAAACAAATCTTTTATAGTGTAAAAAACAGACCGTTTATCAGTCAAACTGACATTTTAACATGTGCATGAAAGAAAAATAAGAAAAGCTGGAATTAACATCAAACGGATAACTTGTACACGCCGCATGTTGCCATGGGTAAAAGTTAGATGACACCCACGATGCATTATGGGTACATCCTTCCTTGCCATCACTTTTTTTTTTTTTAATGTAGAAAACACAAATCAATACTGAGTAGTTTCTAAAGAGCATTTCACTCACAGATTTTCAAAATATGATGAACAAGATGTATGGAGGCCTTTTATTTAAATGCTAATTTAAACTTGAAATTAAAATGTAATTCCACAATAGCGGTATCATTTTCCACGTATGCACGAGTTATTTGAGTAAAAACCTGATTTTCCATTAATGCAAGCAATATTTAAGTCAGTATGAAAATGCGATGTTCTAACCATTTTAAAAATGAGAATTAAAAAAAACATTTGACATTTAATTTTCAAAGACGACTTAATCTGCTGTAGACGATATTCAAATGTTAATCACATTTTTTTTTTAAAAGAAAATGCAATATAAAAACTGTAGTCCAAGTTACTTCCTTACTACTTTAATTTTAATATGGTCATAGAATGCTCATACATGTATGTGAGATTATTGCATTTTCTTGAAGATTTTTACATAAATAATATGTGTTGACAATTATGCTATTGTGGAATTAAATGTACATTTACAAGTTTACATTATTATTTTTAATAAAGTCCCCTGTGGGCTTCCATAAAGATGCACGCAGAGACGCGTATTAAATCCTTTGCCTTGTTTCAGGGTTAGTTCTGGGCGGCAGTTTAATGCTGCGCTTTTGCCGAGGGTTATTTGAAGCTTAGTTTCAGTGTTGATCAATATCCTGATTACATTATTATCTATGTGAGGCATTTACCACGCTAGTCATGACTGTTGTCATTTAATTCAGCCTGCAAGTGTAAGACGACAACATCCTGCCTCAAGACTAATCTGGTGTTTAGAAATCTTCAGATACATTTTAACCTGTGATGCATTCAAATGTCACATAGTTGAGAGTACACGGTGCTTACACCCTTGTCTGGCTGTAGGGAGGCTGTAAACAGCAGCTGGTCAGCCAATCAGGGGGACTCGGCCAGCTCCAGCGACGAGACGTCTTCAGCCAACGGTGACAGTCTGTTCTCCATGTTTTCTGGGCCGGACCTTGTAGCAGCGGTTAAACAAAGGAGGTAATTCAAACTTCACTGATGAATATCATACAACGTGATGGACTGAATTTCTTTGCTTGATATTCCAAACACAAAAGCAGCAAGCTCGGCCGTGTGAGGAATTGTCCAGCTGGACCGTGTGTGAGTGCTAATGAGGTTCAATGTCTTTCTCTCCGTTCTCAGAAAACACAGCTGTGGTGAGCCGGAGGTGTGCACCCTGCCCTCGCCACCACTCCATCACATGGGCGACGATAACCAGGTAAAGTGTGAGACACCCCCCGGAATTTAGTTTTTTGTGATGGAGCATCTCTTTTTAGGGCTGAAGCTAACTATTATTTGTTATTGCCGATTATTTTCTCCATTAATCTAATAGTTGTTTGGTCTTTAAAATGTCAGAAAATAGTGTAAAATGTCAATCAGTCTTTCCTAAAGCACAAGATGACGTCTTACAAATGTTTTGTTTTGTCCACAACTTAAAGATTTTAAATTTACCTTCATACAGAAACCAGATATTCACAATTAAGCTGGAAAAAGAGAATTTTTACTTTTTTCTTTTCTTAAAAAAAATGACTCAAGCTGATTTTAATCGATTATGTAAATAGTTGCCAATCATTGTTAAGGAAAGTGAAACATAATTTGTGTTTGTGTTAATCTCGTGATTTAAGATCCGCTCCAAAATGTCATTGGTTCTCCCTTTGCTACACTCTTTCACCAAGTTTCATGAAAGTTGTGCCAGTAGTGTTTCCCTAATCCTGCTGACAGACCGCTGAGCTGATAAAAACATAACTTCCTTGGCGGAGGTAGTAAAGCTCAGCCCTAACATACATATGTTTTACTTGAGTATTACATTTCCTCTGTCAAGTTCTTAAAAAGCATTACATGTGATTTCATAAAGTGCTGCAACTCTGTACCAGCATAAGTGACAAATTGTTATGTATATATGTTAGTATATGTTAGGTATTGTGAATAGACTTTTTGCCCTAACTTTAAGGGATCTGTTAGATCTTGTTGTGACTTTTTGATTTGTTATTGACCTTTTCCAACTTGCTGTGCCCCACAGGATAGCAAAACTAAAACCTGGCCTCCCAAAGCGCCCTGGCAGCACTCCACCCACACCAACACCATGCCCAATCCCAGCTCTTCCTTGTACCAGATGAACATCCCCCCCTCCTCCCAGTGGAGCGACTCCATGCAGATGCTGCAGTCTCCCGTGTGGTCCACTGCCAGCGACTGCTCCCCCTCCACCGGCATCTCCTCTGGTTTTCCCTTCACACAGCAGCAACAGCAACAGCAACAACAGCAGCAGCAGCAGCAGCAACAGCAGCAGCTACACAAACCCATGACCAAGGGCTTTAAATCCTTCCCCCTCAAACACGAGCACAGGCCCTCCTACCTTCACCAGTACTGATCACAGTCTAATGTCCGCGGTGAAGTGCCACCGAGGGCCCTGTAGCTCTTACATGAGCCACTGTGTGGGCCGAGCTGCAGCCGTTACAGTCCACGCCCACTGAATTGGAAGATTTCAAAGCCTCAGAGGCAAAATTAAGTATACACACTGGCGCAACATTTTTGTATCTATATTTTTCCATGTCAAACATCCCCCATTTTGAAAAGGAGACGTATTTTGAAGTTTTTCGAACTGCCATGTTTTAACTACGACAGGTGCATGCGTCATGCTGGCAGCAGCTAGTCTAGTGGTCGTTTCTCTGTCTGTCGAGCTGACGTCTCCTCAGACAAGAGCTGGAGAAGCGCACGGCCGTCACCCACTTGCTTCTGCAGCGTGTATGTGTGCGTGTGTGTGTGTGTGTGCGTGTGTGTGTGTGTGCGTGTGTGTGTGCACGTGCGTGCGTGTATGAGTGTGTGTGTGTGTGTGTGTGTGTGTGTGTGTCTGTGCATGTGTGTGTTTTGAGGGGATTACAAGGGGGGGCAGGGGCTTGAAATGCTCTCATTTTTGCCCATAATAAATATACTGTGTCTACATAGCTGTAACTGCCAAATCTCACGCAAGATGACTCAGAATACAGCTACCATCTACTGTTTCATAGCTTGTAAAATACTGAAGTTGAAATATAAATATTTAGTTCTTTTTATTGAGAGGCTTTGAGCAGGCTCAGCATAAATATAGTAAGTCACTGCAGAGGTGTAATTTGAGAGGAATACACTACTTTTTCAGCAACTGACCAGAGTTAAGAACTATAGCAGTAACTATGTGCCATGTTGGTATTGATAGCACTTGCAGATTATTCCCAACCAAAGCGTTGTTCAGAAGATGAATGGTGCTGAAGAGAAGCGAGGCGGTCTGAGATTATTGATAAACCGTGAAGTTGCACCCTATTGGATGAGAGCTTTAGGGAGCATCTTCACACATATTCATTTCCTCCTCCTCCTCTTAATTGGCAGTTGTTTGCTCCAGATTGACACTAACTCCCATAAACCTAACGTTTCTTTTTGTTTAATAATACAATATTTTTCTTGTACAATTATTGACAGTATTAATCTTATTTTTGTATTTTCTTACATGTTATACCATTACTGTATGTTAGTATTCTTGTAGGCATATTACATAAAACATTATTTTCCACCTCCCAATATGTGAAAAAGCACATTTTTTTCCTATAGAGTTGAACTACACCATCTATCTATAAAGGTTACCAAATATGCCATGCTCAACACTAAAACATTGTGTGATGAGGGTGTTTTCGAGCCCTTGTTTCTTTGGTTTCTATGGCAATGGGCTGTATTTAAAAGCCCAGAATGTTATCTTTTTGTGATGTTTGCGGATGCCAATGTTGCCTGTATTTATGAAATGACACCATGTTTTCAGAAAACTAACATACTTAACATGTTTACAGAGAATTGTTTGCTGTATATACATATAAATATATATCTTTTTATAGTTAATGTGCTTTGCACAATCAAGATATAGGGTTTGTTGCTTTTTGTCTGTGTTATCTCCCTAACTGTTGCAGCCTTTTTTTAAAGACATCATTACAGACCTTGGACTGTAACTGTTAGCTTCTCAGCTGTGTCAAATGGTTTACTAGTGGCTTCTACAAAAAATAAAAAAAAATAATAATAAAAACATGTTGCCCTGATAGAAGATATGAAGGGGGACTGCTTGGCTTATGTTGCTTATTGTTCTCTTGAGCTGGCAACTGAATCTTTCCAAGTGTACCAGCAATGCAAAAAATGAATAAAAATGACTAGCAATTCGAATTCGTCTTTGTAGTTTTTCTGTTGAAAAGTCACTCATTTTCCTTTTGAGCTTCCTGTGCTCTGATGCAGTGTGGTCTCAGAAACTCACTCATGGAACAGCTTTCAAAAATAGAAAATATTTTTAATGTACATGCAATGCAGCATTTATGAAGCACCAGGGATCCTGGTATAGGTAACATTACTGAAAACAATAATACATTTTTGTGATGTAAATCATTCCCAACTCCGCTGTAATCATCACGTCTCTCCATTCACAGAGGAGGCTGCGGTTTCATTAGATGTAGACTGGAAAAAGAAACAGTATTAGGAATAAGCAACACATTTGGTTATGTCTTCAGTATTTACTCATGAATTGTGCAGTTTGTCTTTACATTTGAGGAGGAGGGCATGTTGTCGGGGCTGGCATCCGCTATGGTTGCCAAATAGACGATGTTGCGGTGCAGGATCTGTTGGTATCTGTTGGAAAAGAAGAAAAACGGCAGCTGAAAAGAGACGCCCATCCGAAACATAATACACACCAGTAGTGGGAAAAGTAACTAGGTTCATTTACTCGAGGGTACTTAACTGAATGTTTTGTTATGCTACTTTTTACTTCTACTCCACTACAATTTCAGAGAGAAACTTTGTATTTTTTACTTCACTACATTTATTTGATGACGAGTTACTAGTTTATTTGCAGATGAAGATTTTAAAAACCTATAATGAGCATATGCATTGCTTTAAACCACCCGACAGTATACAAATAAAAATTCAATTAGCTATATTGCAGCCAGCTAAAACATTGAAATACATCTTACATGTTACTGCAACAATAACAAGATACTAATATAATTAACTAAAGAGATCCTGTTTGGCTGCATAGTGAGCACTTTTAAGTACATTTTCTGGATTATACTTACATACTTTCATTTGTAACAGTATGTTTACACTGTAGTATTGCTACTTTTACTTTTGAAATACCTCTTCCACCACTGATAATAATCCAATATACAGTATAATGTAACAACTCATGAGCCCATTTGGCTGCATAAAGAGTACTTTTACTGTTTTACTTTTAAATACATGTTCTTGGGTTAAGCTTAAATAGTTTGACATTTTTAAGATTTTGAATGCAGGACTTTTACTTGTAACAGTTGTGAGTGTTCACACTAGATGTTCATTATGCATTAACAGTCAGTTAAATGGCAGAGCACTGAGGGTTGTTGGACTTACTGCACACACTCCGCTGCTCGTCCTTTCTGCATGTATTCAGTGATGCATCTTATTAACTGGTCGTTTTCATCCAGCAACTGGGACAAAACAAACAAGATACATACAGTAGCTTTTAGCAACCTTTGGAAACAATAATAAAGCCACTGTGTGCAACGCCAACACTTTTAACAGAGTCCAGCACTACACGAATGCTAGTTTTCTGCATGCATGAAGTGTAAACAAAGCGTAAACGAATTAATAAACAACTGATAGCTAGCGGATAGCTGCTAAAGCTCGCACCATAGGTTAATGTACGGGGAGCTAACAGCTAGTTAGCAACTTCGTCAAACATCGTTTTTACTGGTCTTACCCTCTGTATTGTTTCTTGGTTAATTTTAGCTTTTCCTCGTAGTTTCTTTGGCACAAAGACAATCGACATGTTTGTGTAGTCGCAGTTAGTTTGCCACTTGTTTATGTTTGCAACCGAGCGCTTCTGCTTCTGCTTCTTCTTCTTTGTTCCTTTCTTCTTCGCGTGTATTGATCGTCGGGAGTGTCATTCTTGTTGTACTACCGCCATCTGCTGGAGACCTGTATCCTCAATTTAAAAAATATATTTTTTTTCTGGTGTCTTAACTCTCAAGTTAAAGTATGAAAGAATAATCAAAAAAGTATGTTTAAAGGATTCAAAGCACAAGAGTTCAATGCAGACATAGGTATGTACTGTTGGGTGGTTTCATTTATCAAAAAACATGTTATACACTTTTTGTATGTTTTGTATGCAAACATCTTCATTTGTAAAGTAACTATTAACTAAAGATGCATCAAATCATAGTGAAGTAAAAAGTACAAACTGTGCCATGAAAAAAAAAAGTGTATATTCCACCATTGGCCATGTTTAATCAAATATCATAGTACACAGTTTCTGTAGAAATACTATATTACTAGAAATATTACAATTAAAGTCCCGCATTGAAAATGCTGATCAAGTGAAAGTATGCAAGTATAATCAGGTTATTAAAAGGATTAAAAGTAATTAATTTATTACTGAGTTTATGTCCAAGCAAACAGAGCCGCAACTTACTTATGAAAATTAAGTTTTTTTCACATCCAAGCTTTTTTCATTGAAATTGTTTTTTTACTTAAAAGCTTTTTCTGCGTCAGATTTTCCATTTCATTTTCTTTTACCCGACTGTCTTGAGCCATCGATCCATCTCGTCAGTTGATGCTCAAATTGGCCGCACAGATCATTTATGACGCAAGATCGTAAAACAAACCCACGTAGCTACGCTACACTCTATACTAGTCATTTTTAAACTACTTGAGAAAGACTTTTAAACTTATAATATATGAATTTAAAATGTAACATTTTACCAATATACTCACGGACCAGCAGTGTTTTTTTTTTTTTTTTTTTAAATTATGAAAATACACCGCTTGTATTTTCCAACCAATAGTCCACACTTCCAAATGAATAAAAAAAAAGGTAGATTAAAACAAATATATATTAAATAAAAAAAGATCTGACGCTTCGTTAGTTCCATTTATTCGGAGTGATTCTGTAAATGGATTATTGGAAGTAAAAAGGGGCCCAAACTTTTTTAGAAAAAAAAAAAAAAAAAAAAAAATCATATTTTAGTCTGACAATATGAGGGCGAGTGTACTTTGAGTAAAATACGAAGAACTGTAGTAGGTCATTTGTTACATTATAGAAGCATTTAAAGCAATGCTGAAGCCCACTGTCTGATCACACAGTTTGAATCCAAATATAAATATTAAAAATAAAACATTATTTTTGGTATAGTCAGAGGCACACGTTGCAGAAGTAGCATTGCTGTGAAAACTCAGGAACATGTAGATAAAAAAAATAAAATAATTTAAAACATAAGAAACATGACTATTGTACAACTCTTTATTTTACGTAAAAACTCAATTTAGCGGAAATTGTCATGAAAACAATTCCTGGTTCACAATTCCAGTGACTGGAAGGAGTAACAAACATATGAAAACAGGTCAGTTTGTAATAGTTCAGTAATACTTTTTTTTGTCTCAAATTCAATCTTGCTGGTTATTGCGAAATCCCCGTATGAAGTGATGGTTCCTACGGCTATCATGCAGTGATCAGCAACATGTACAATGTCCAGTTAAACAGCACGTTTTAAAGCGGCTGCGTTGTTCTAAACAACCACAGCTTATCGAGGAGGATCTGGTCTCACCTTGTAGTGCCATCAATACTTGTGTCGACTTTTAAGTTAAAGGGAGAGCTGTAAAAATCCACCACTCTGAAGGCACTCCCTAAAAGTACAAACAAATCAGAGCCAAAAAGAAACAAATACCCCCCCAACAGACTGGCACCATATCCAGGTCATGTCCCTTTGTTCACAAGTCTGTAAAACAAGACAGATTCCCTCCAGAGAACAATCCCATTGACAACAATGTAACAAGAGGAGCTACAAACAAGCCAGAGAGGGCCGGCATCTATCAGAAATGTTGAACACACATTTTGAGAAATCACTCAAATCACATACAAGAGTTCCCATTTTTAGTAAACAATCCTTACAACACCGCAAGCACAGTTTTGCAGTGTAAAAAAACCCAGTAGATGACACAACTGTAAGACAATTCAAAAGGATGTCGATAACAGAAAGAGATCATGCGTTAACGGATGGCTCAGTATGTTTCGGACGTAAAAAGGTAGATTGAGACGCATAAGAAAACTTGTACTTCTAGGGTGACAATTGTTTTACCTCAACCATATGCTCACATTTTCTTTTTGGCAAAATAGCCGAGCATTTTTTTTTTTAAAAAGCCAAATCGAACTTGGTCGAGGTCATTCTGCAGGTTTTAACTGAATAAACTCAAGGTTTTCGTTGCTTTCCTAAGAACTTCTAAAGGCATTAATAGAAATGGATGTTCCTCTTTTCACAGACACAAATCATGGGAATGCTTTGTTTCGTCAACTATATATAAAAAAAAAAACAGACCCGGTCAAAAAAAATAATCTAGTCAACAAATACTTTCTAAAGCTAAACCCCTTAAATCGATCAAAAGGCTGGTTCCTATTGATTGCTTGCATTAGGGTAACACCATTAACAGGCATACAGTCCCAGCCACAGACATGAAGCAGACACAGAATTAATCAGATGCGGGAGGTTCGAGGGGGTCAAAGTATGGTCTACGCAACTCTAAATACTGAATGAACATTTCTAAAAAAAAAAAAAAAAAAAAAAAAAAAAAAAAAAAAAAAAAAAAAAAAGAAACAACAAGTGAGTCTGACAAGCCACAATTTGCTGGGGGGCACTATGTAGAAGATGAGCTATAGATATACATTCAGTACAATATTCAGGTCAGATTTAGTTTCTTTTAGCTGGCTTTGATCTCACTTCTTCATGGAGAAAGAATGGATGTCCCAAAGAAAACAAACAAAAAAAAAAACTATACTGAATACATGGCAACCAAACTAAGTCTGAGCAGAAAAAAAACAGTGCAACAGGCAATGCAGTGAATTTTGGTGCCAACATACTTCACAGGAACATAAACTGAAAAGGAAATAAAAAATAAAGCTATTGATCACATGAACTGTGATCCACTCACAGCATCAGTGAGCGTTTCTGCCCACAGCTTTCAATATCAAAGACAACTTCAGGAAGAAATTACCTTGACTGATGCAAAAATACAGACCGACTCCAAAGCAAGGTATTTACACATGTTCTCGTCCACCTGGTGACTGCTCAGCAAACAAAATGTCAGGGCCAAAAAAACTAAACAAAAAGCCTAATTCTCGAAGTGGAGAAAAGGGAGCTGCACTCTCACCCCCCCGATGTAAAGCAGTCGACCCTGGCACTGGTGACTGAGAGGATGTCTTCATTCATTCTGTCAAATGTTGAGACTAAAGAATTTATTCAACAGGAATAATTTCATGATGAGGGGCTACAATTCTTAGAGGATCCATCGCTGCCGTACTATGCAGCCACCTTGTTGTCCTTCTGGGGGGAAAACACAACAACAAAAGTTTAGAACGGCCATAAATTTTCCTTTTTCAACATACTGCACTTTAATAATATTTTAAAAAGCTGATAGATTTACCCTGTATTCAAAATCAGAGAAATCCCGGCCTCCTCTGCCACCTCTGAATGCGCCTCTGAAACCAGGCGGAGGACCCCGGGGGGGCGCAAAGGAGCCTCTGCTCAGCGGTCGCCCTCGGCCTCCGCGAGGCCCCATGAAGCCTCGGCCACGGAAACCTCCTCTTCCTCGATTGTGCCTCAGAGGGATGCCGAATGTCTCAGAATTCATTCGTCTCTCCTCTGCCCAGGTTGTCCTCCGCTCCCTGACGCACAAAGACACATCAGGATCCATCTTTTTGGGTAACAAACATACCTCAACAAAAAATAAACATAAAAAAGGGGGCGGCATTACAGGCTAAAAGGGTCATTTTGGCTATCAATTTAAACATATTATGCAAAAATGTATTTTAATAAAGATACTAACCATGTACAATCAGAAACTAATAGTAATTAGTGTATTACTATGTGTACTACCCGTTTTAAAATTCAATCTCCAAAGTCAGACAACCAACGATGCGCAGTGTCTTTAAGTGCACTTTGTGTTATGTAGTATACTACGAGCACATAGTGTAGTTTCATAGTTAACGTCTTTGTCCTGATAATAGTAGAAAAGAAAGTGTATTTGCGTGCATCTTCATGATAACTTCCATTTTTTGGTGCCTCCCTCAACACATAAGTATCTGACTTACCTTGAAAATCCTCTGTCACCCCCTTTACTAAAAGAGATAAAAATAAAAGTATTTCATCAGTACATCAGACAATAGAGTGCCCATGTTATAAATGCAAAGGGCTTATGTTCATTGTATAAAGTGACAGTGAGTTTAGAGAATATTTCACACAGAATTTCTTGTAAGAATAGACTAAAGTTCATCAAAAAACACATTATTTAGCCCCAGAGTCTGTGCACGCGTTACCTTAAATCATCAGCTCCCAAGTTATCGAAGAAGGACTTGGTTTTGTCATAGTAAGTGTTTATCACAGCCTCCTCCTCCTCATGGGTCCCCTCATTGGCTGGATGTTCTGACTCTGCAGCTTCTTCACCATTCAGCACCTTTTCAGTCTTGTCATCTGTTGTAAGAGTTAGGAATTTAGTAAAACATTAAACACCTTATAAAAATGATGCGACCACCCGGGCTGGGAAAAGTCCTCAAAAGTGATGCTGGGATTTGTGTTGCAGTATGGCTATAGGAGATTACATCGATGGGTTTAACTTCCAAACGGTTTACTTCTACTGTAGATGTACTTCTGGTTGCAAAACTGGTTTCTAAATAGTGATAGGATGGACAAGTCAAGCCATCTTGCGCTTTAACAATTGCACCTGTCGTATTGGGCTTTTTTTTAAAGTGGTGATTCACTGCCATATTTTGGATGATGCTTGCAGTCTCAATTTAATGCATCTGTATTTTAGACCATAAGGCCAATTGAACTTAATAATGATTTAATAATGCAGTGCCTGTTTCTGAACTTGTAGCTGGTGTCAGTATCTTATCAGAAAATGTCATCTTGAGCCAATGTAAAAAGCTGAAGAAAGACATTTTTCCTCTTTTAAGTTCTGGCAAATTTCTTGCCGTTGGCCTAAAAGGACTCGTGTGTTGCAGCCGTACCCTTCAGTTTGAGCTTGTTCTGGAGCTCTTTGTCAATCTCATCTTTGTTGAACTGGGCATTGGCAGTCTCGAAGTCAAAGTCTTCTTCAAACTTCATGGCCCCATCCCGACGTACATTAACTCTGCCTCTGCTGCGGTTTCCTCTTCCACGGCCTCTGCGGTTGGACTGAACACCAGCTGAGAAAAAAAAATGGGAAAAACTGAAATATTAGATATTATTAAACAAGGCTTATAAAATCAAAAGGATGACAAACATTCACTATTTGAACAATCAGACACCTTCTCTGGGGAAAACATACTTACAGTAAAAACGTGTACTAATGAAAAAACAAACATTTTAGTGGATGCGATTAGGTGTGTTGGGTATTAATAAGTAAAGGTGCAAAACTACTTACCAGCGTGACGCTTGTTGGGATCTCTGTTTTCAAGAGCACCATGTTCATGATCTGGCTGTGACACCGTCTGAACCTCCGGAGCTGAACAGAAAAAGACAACAATTTAAAGTGGAATGGATCTAACAAAAGTACTACATTCGCGAGCATAGAATGGCAACTTGATAACATATTCCTTTAACACTACTTCAGATATTACAGTACATAGATGAGAAAATTATAATTTTTTTGGGAAATTCACCATAAGATGTCCAGCAGGTCTCCTTACCCCTTCTCTGCTCCAGGAGGTCTGGGGGCTTCTGGCTGCCAGCGGTGCTGCTGGTGGGTCTGGGAGCTGCCGCTGCCGCCTGACTCCTCTGTCCTACAGGTGCAGCGGGTGCTGGGGTAGATGATGGTGGGGCCTGCACAGCCTGCTCCAGAATGGGACGTTTTTTCAATGAGTCCAGCTCGGGACTGGAGCGCCCTGCAGAAAACAACAAAGTGAGATTCAAACGATATGACTTTCTGAAAATCAGGGGCAGTGTTAGTTTACATTGCAGCAGCCAACAGAAGTAATGACAGTTTGGGGAAACAACACGAAATCAACAAAATACCTTTGAGATAATTAATGTTACTCTGAACAGGAAGGTTTTTCCATTATATTGGCAATGGACAACACTAATGCTGAAAATGACTAACATTAATTTATAATTATTTTCTCAATTAGTCTATAACATGTCAGAAAATAGTGAGAAATGTCCATCCCAGTTTCTCAAAGTCCAAGGTGATGTATTTAAATGTCTTGTTTTGTCAGAGCTAAAGTGAAAGTGAATAATCAATTAGTCAACTCATCATTGCAGCTCCAGATAACACTGATATCTAATATTTAATAACGCCGATGTTGGTTCAATGTATTCGCAAAGCAATCAATTAGTTTAACAAAGACAGAAATGCAACCTATGCATTTAGTAATAAACCTTTGCCATTTTGAAGTGGTAAAAGGGGGAGAAATTTATGTCAAACACTCAAGTGTCGTGTTTTTTTTTTTTTTTTTTAAATAATTGTCCACTAATTAATGTTTCAATTCATTGCTTAAAAACAATAATTCCATTACCAAAAAACTTTTTAGTTTTTAGATTGATTTCTCAGATTCCAGACGATCATTGCTTTTCATTTTACAAAAAAAAAACAAAAATAAAATAAATAAATAAAATCAACTTGAGCCTGCTTTGCCACTTGAAATAGGCAATCATCCCAGTTAACAATTTATTGACTTCATTTCTGAACAAGAACTACGCCTCACCTCCAGCAGATCCAAACGGCTGAGATGCAAGAGGTGTAACACCAAACTGGCTGTACGGTGCAATAGGGGCCTTGCTGAGTGGAGCGTAGGGCCCAGCTGACGGGAATGATGATGCTCCTGCAGCATTGCTGGATCCAAGTGACGACTAGAAAAACAAACAGTCAATTAAATAACCATGACAACACTGACTGTCAAAAACTGAAAAAATTTTAATCGCACAAATTCCCATGGGGGTACACATGGGATAATAAACAATTACTTATGTTTACAAATATTTTTTAATGCGCAAAAAACAGTTCTATTGTATCATCCTAACATGGAAAGCACAGGTGTAATCAATAAGATTAATCAACGATGGCTAAATTCTATTCAGGTGGGCCAGTTTCAACGTTTCACATGGGAGATGGAGCCATAATTAATGTTATTAAATACACCTGTGCTTTTGTGCCGTGACAAGACTTTTTAAGCCTGATCAAGTGATAATTTGATTGCATTTCATAACAATTGTATTTTCACAAAAGATATTATGATTTGGAGTTACATTTTACAAAAACATTTATTTATTTTTTTTTTCTTTTTAAACAGCAGCAATCCAAGAAAGAAAAAAAAAAATACTTATGATAACTGCATTAATAAAGTTTGTCCATGTTGCCCATCTGTATGATTTTGCACAGCTATTAAAGTTTGATTTTAAAAAGTGAACATGATTGGGGAAGTTCATGGAAGAGAAAAAAAACAAGCTTTTCCACAGCAGACATTTTGATGTCATTGTAGGTAAAGCACAGGTGTTACTAATAACAGTAACGATTAATCTCTAATCTACTCAAGTGTCCTAGTCGTGATAGTGGGGCAGCATGCACAATGCATAAACCCCAAAGGACTAACCATAAAAATGTCCTTAAAACTTTTATGACTTGTACAGAAAATATACCAAATGTGAAAAATTGACATTTTATATAGTTCAAGAATGCAGATCAACTTACTTGAACTATAGCAGGGTCCTGCGGCAGGGAGCTAGTGGCTTTGGGTGGCTCACAAACTGTAAGGTCTTTTATATCACTTCCTCTGAAGATGATGTATTCAAACACTTCGTCCCGAGGTGGAATAGGTCTATCAGTGGGCCGGTCTTCAGTGCCGAAAGAGCGAACTGTTGGGAAAATCCACGAAACAATTCAAATTAGAGCTGCAATGAGTAATCAACCAATCGCACAACAGAACATTACAGACCATTTAATCCATTAAGCAATTTTTCATGCAAAAATGGCAGTAAAAAATCTGTTTCCAGCCACTCAAATATGGAGATTTCCTGTTTTTCTCCCTTTTACATCATATTTAAAAGTTAATATCTTTGGGTTTTGGACTTACAAAACAAGACATTTTAAGACGTCACCTTGGACTATTAACCTTTTTAATTTAGGCTTCATTAGATATGTGTAGAATAGACACTTGCACTAATAATACTATGAATAGTGATTCACAGATGTTATTGTCAAAATGTATAATAGCCCATCTCATCTCTTCAAGGAAATGTTCACAGTTCAACAAAAAGAGCTGCAAGTTAAATTAGCCAGTTAGCCTACAAGTTTAATGTCCATCGATCAAATATACATCCAACAATACAATATAGTTATACACACACACCAAAGTGTCTTTTAAGGAATCAACTATTACTTTAATAGCTAAACAAATTGACAGGTACTTTCTCAGGTTTGTAGAGTTCACGTTATCCGAGTTAACCTAACAATCGTTCAGAATACAGACCTAAATATAACTTGTATATTAAACCGTGATTAAAGCTTAAATACAATATGTTTGAATGTAACTAGGTCTACTTTCTATTATACGGTATAACACTTGGTAATCCGCAATAACGGCCACATATTTAACGTTAGCCCAAAACACAAGGTAAACAAAGGACGCAGAGCGTTAACTACAGCACCACTTAGCTATCAGTTGGCTACAAAGCTAGCTAACATAGCTAACTGCGCTGATATTAATTCCCGTATTTCATCGCCTAACACGTTTGTAAGTTAGTTATAACCCTTTTAGGTACTGTAGCACACCTCTTGGGTTACTTAACGTACCTTTAGCAAGAGCTACTGTCGAGTTTTCAGTATCAATGGTGTACAAAATTCCTTCATAGCGGATCCCGGCCTTGGAGATTAGGCTAATTTTGCTGCCAATGTACGGCGTCCCTCCTCCGCTCATGGTTGCCCTCTGATTTTTCACAATATTTCTACGGAATCTGATTATGTCAATCGAGAGGTTAGCTGTGTTATTTTCAGAGCTGAAATTTAAGCCTACGTTACGCCGTGAGTAAGCCTCGCTCGTTGCAGAACAGATCTCTACCACGACATGGCCGTTTTCATTTTCCTTCGCCCGCCGCTGAGGATGTTGGGAGAAAAAGGCTGCGTCTCATTTCTGTAAAGTCACCTACTCTTCCCTTTGTTACCCTTTCTCATAAATGATAAAGAAGGATTTCACGAATACATGGGGAACTCAGTAATATCAAGACTGACCATGCAGTTTTGTTCACTTTTACGGTTGTTGTTTTTTTTAACAAAGACTATGAGTCAATTCATCATAGGGTGCTTAACAGAGGTTTGAGACTCAGACATTCTATCATATCGCGATATTACACAAGACGGCCTTTATCTTCTACCCTGCCCCCATATAACAAACGATGTATACCCTGCTCAGTAATGTATGAAGTCATTTTTACTATGTTTGACCAACCAACAGTATCTACTGAGAATGAAGTTCTCCAAATACCCAGTTCCACCAACAACAAAACAAATGCACTGCAAAAAATAATGAATGATTTCTACACGTCTAGTGAATTTTTAGGATTGTGATTTGTCTTTGAGAGCAATGAGTGTGTTTTCTGTAAATGTGATATTGAAACAACGGATCACCTTTTTGTTGTTCTGGAAACAATTATAAGTAGCAACACCACAGAG
>CALSBV010012174.1:8712514-8723623 GCA_943590825.1 Bovichtus diacanthus | reverse complement strand
CTATATTGAAACTCAAATATATGTTAAATCCCTGAAATTAATATCTAATCTATATATTACTAGAAAATGATCTGACAAATGGAATGTCTTTAAAACTAACAATCACAAAGTGCATACTTTTCATTATTCAAGATTCTAGATTAACTTTATTGTCCCACAGAAAAGGGGAATTTGATTTGTGCTTTTTACCCATGCTGCAGCCATAGAAAGACAACATTACATACAAATAAACATGCATACAAAACTGTTGAAGTTGGCAAACAGAAAAAGCAAACACATCAACAGCAATAATATAAACCTAAAACTTAGATGCCTTAAAAGTATGTCAATGTGTCCACATATTATATATGTTATGCAACACTCTTACAACATCATTATAGTTCATTACATTGGAATTGAAGAAAAAATATGAAGAAGTTTTTTATAATAATCATTATAATATTTTAATACAAAAGTTTTTCATTAAACAAATGACAAATAGTGTCAGAGTCATTATTGCAAAACACACATTTTCCATCAATAGTCGGAAAATGTGTGTTTTGTCACTGAATTTGAAAGCACCCGTTTCACAGAATACATCAAGTGTATTATTTTAAATTAAACTTCTCTGGTTTTGTTGGTAACACAATATTTCTTCTTAAAATTCCAAACTGACTTTCATTTAATATTTTAAAATTGCAACATCAAAAATAGTTTGGCAGGAGGAGTTGAGGACCCCTGGCCACCATATTAGATACAATATTAGTACATGTGTTTGTCTGTGATGCATATACTATCTAAGGTTACATTTAAACTGTGGATTCACATCAACCATGCCATTTACTTGGATTAAAAAAATAAAGTATTGCAAGACAATTGCAAAAAAAGTAGAATTCCATATTTTAAATAAAAGTTGTTTTTCATCGAGTAATTGTGTCACAAACCAGTGTAGGAAATTCATCCCCACTGTCTAAAATATTGGAGCATTTATAAAATGTTGGAGGCACTATTACAAAATAGTAATACGTGCATAAAGTGCATACAATTAAATAAGTGGAAGGAGGAACTATGTAGGACTAAGATATACATTTTTGTTCTTCATCTTTGCGGCAATTTTTGCGCTGCATTTTTTTTACCTTTACCCCGCTTAATTAACCAACAGTATGTAATTTTTAATAATATTCAATAGAAACTTTTTTTTTTTTCTTTTTAAATGTGATCTCTTTCATGAAAAATACAAGTAGGATGCCCCCTTCTTGTGATGACGTCAGATTCATTCCCACAATGCCTAGTAACACGCAGGCGCACTGTAAAAAAAAAAAAAAAAAAAAAAAAAAAAAGAAAAAAAAAAAAGACAGCTATCTGTGATCAGAGATGGCGGGCGCCTCCGACCCCCTGGAAGATATGCTGTTTTCAGAGGTGGATGAAAAAGCTGTGAGCGACCTGGTGGGCTCATTGGAGTCACAGCTTGCTGGCCAAAGCAACCCCGCAGGTAAAACTGACGAAAACGGAGGCGCTGGCTCAGTGGCCCCCGCTAACCATCACTTAGGGAAAACGCTACCAGCTCCAGTGGGCACCACAACACTAGAACAACAACAACACGGACGGTGTTTTAAACCTGAGATGCGCCAGGAGATCAACTGCAAAGACGTTAGCCTGGATAAACCTGTCACGGCTCCTTCTCCGGGCTGTACCGCTTCTTTCGGCGAGCCCTCCACCACTTCGGCTGCCTGTGTGAACGCCACCAGCGGCGGTTCGCAATCACATGGAGCATCCATCACAACACTGACCGCATCTGGTGTGTCAACTTTGGCGTCGACGCCAGCCAGCATCAGCACCACATCCACCCGGGGGTCTAAAGGGAGCCCGGGGATAGGTGAGACGTTGACGGAAGCCAACCCACCGAGAAAACGCATAAACACGCCGCGGAGGAGCGCTTCGGCTCGGATTAAGAGTTTGAACGGCGCAGCTGTAACGACGAGGAGGAACAGCAACACAGCGGAAAACGTTAGCTCTGTGGATACCAGTGCAACTACACCGAACTCCACTCGACCGGTGACATCCTCTATTAACACTTCGACGTTTACCCTGTCAAACGCTAACCTCCCTGTGGGGCAGTCGGCTATTGCCCTGGACCGGGGGACTCCTACCATTGCTTTGCATAGACTCCCGAGTCACATTGTAGCGAGCATAGCCCAGAACGGGACCAGCGTTTCGGCCTTGGTCCAGCAGGGCGCTCGCATAGGACCCGTAACCACAGCTTCACAGGGGAACCACAGCCTAACAGTCGCAGGCATTGGGGCTTCCAAAACAGACGATTGTCAGTCCAAAATTGTAATGTCAAGCCAGTCTAGTGGTGTCAACTCTGTAATAAACTCCTCTGTTGTCACACCAACAACCACAACTACTACAGCAGCAGCTACAATAACCACAGCAGCAGTAAGCCAGCCTGTGAGCTCTGCCACAGCTTCTTCTGGTGTTTCAGCGGGGGCAGCAAGTTCTGCATGTGGGACTGCTCAGACTACATCAGTGAACACCACTGTTAGCATGGTCAGGCCCACAGCCCCCTCTCCAACACCTGCTGTGGCCACCTCCACACAGACTCAACCCCGTCCTGGACTTACAGCCCCTCAAAGGATTGTAGCCCCCCAGCTGATTGTCAGACCGCCCCAGCAGCAGACTACTATTCAGCTGCCTCCTGGGTTTACCATCCCACCAGGTAAGGTTTTCAGGAGGGGGAGGAGAGCAGCAGCGAGGCTGTTCTCACCTGTTTTATAACAACCTCACCTGAGGTTCATGGGTTTGGTTGTCGGCATGATAGAGAGTATGAGGAGTTTGTGTGACATCCTGTTCCCACGTTTGTCTGAAAGTGTTCCAAGTTATCCTATGTACATATTGGATGTGCTCAGGGCCCAACATTGGCACCATTTACCAGCCAAATGCTGGTAAAATCATTTACCAGCCAAATGCTGGTAAAATATACAAGTGGCTTGTAGATTTGCATCACTCACCAGGCAAAAAAACCCCTCCATAATGATAATTTGTGTGTAAAGCGGCTGGTAAAATTTGGAACATTTACTAGCCATTTGGACAAATCAGTAAATTTTGCACCCTGTATGTGCTATAAGATGATGCCTGTTCCTAAGATAAGACATGTCCAAAAATATGCTTTTATTCATAGTAGCTGTAGTGTGAGTTTTAGCATGGGTGGCCCCATGGGGAATCAAACACTTCACCTAGCTGTGTGAGTGCCGTCATGATGGGACAATTGGGCCGTGCAAAATATTACATTTACACTAACATCCTTAACAGCACCATACCACAACATTATTTTTCACAATTGTAAAATGAGAAACATGAAATAAGACAACACTTGCATGAAGTTTGCAGTGAAACTGTGTCAAATATAATTTATCTGTACATTTTTAGTTAGTTAGCGGATGCGTCTTTGACTTAATTCTCCACAACGGATACAACTTGTAAACCCAGTAAAACAACTTCAAGGGTGGGTAATGTATTTTATAAACTTTTTTTTGTAATACTTGTTTAAATACTATTTACTTCCCAAAAGCGATTTAATAAATAAAATGCTCTGACAAAAAAAAAATAAAGAATCCGTATCTGTGGTTGTTGCAGACTGCAGTCCGTCCAATCATTTCATTCAGCACAAATGTGTCACTGGAGTCTTTCACAAGCTGCTAGCTTGACAGCTATGGGACTAACAATAGCCATGTTTGTTGTTTACCTTCATAATGGTCATTTTGGGGGAGTGGCTTTGGAGGAAGGCCTGAAGGGACGGGCTCAGTGTTGCCAACTTGGCCACTTTCTCAGTAGGTTTTTCGAGCTATTGTTGCTACCTACGTTCATTGTAAAACTGTTGAGCATTGGGCGAGTTTTTTTTGTTTTGATCATTTAAAAAAATCATCTTACTTTTGCTGGCTTCTCCAATTTGACCTACCGAGCTTTAATATCGCCATTGTCTCTAAAAACAGATGACTGTGCGCACGTGACTAAACACACCTGCAGTTTTGTCTGGTTCCAGTTCTGCCATTTTCTCAAAATGAATCAAGTAGTGCTCACATAAACAAAAAATGAAGATTATAAAGGTGATCAAAGCCCTAAAGTAATCGTCTAAATAACTTACATTATTCTGTTTTTTTAAAATCAATTTATACAACCCAAATACACATGTAATAAAATATTAAAACAATAATAAGTCATTACTTTTAAAAATATTGACAAAGCATTGAAAAGGTTTAGGCTGAAGCCTTAGCTTATCACACCGACCCATTTATCATTAATTATGTTGTAGCATTCTCATGAAATGTATACACTAAAAATGAAAGAAAGAAAGAAAAATAAATAAATATATGTTTAATAAGATAAGATAAGACAAGATAGAATTTTACAGATGCAATACACAATAGGAGACAGTATAAGATTCTAAAATTTACAAAAATGTACAAATAGCGCAAAATGTTTTATACAAATATATGTATGTAGGAACATTTAAAAATAAGATGAGCTGAGATGGGGTAAGGTGCAATATTCAACAAGATGAGGTCAGGTGCAGTATTTGGCAAAATAACAACATAAAAAATGTTTATACCCAAAAAGTCCCAATCAAAATAATCCTATATACACTAGTGTTCATAACCTAGTTTTATATTTGTTAATTGGCTTATTTTAAAAATATTTTATGGTTAACATTTATGGTTGCCCAAATAAAGTGTATTTTTCAGCATTCGCCATGCAGCCAAACTCTATCGAGCTCCTATTTTGTCATTTAGTGAGTATGGCAGGTAATAACTGCAGACATGGGTCAGGAGGGTGTATGTGCCCCCCAGCTGTTGTGTCTTCAATGCTGCTTTGAGTCATCTCACCTCAGGAATAACGGCTCGGTCATATAACCAAGAGAATGATTCGAATATACGATCAATCTTTCTATTAATACGTCTTTTTTTTTTTTACTTTATGGAAATTGTCCAAAGATAAACAAATGTGTAATAAAACATTTGTATCTTGACCTGACGTGGGCTCTCTCACGCGCGTGCAATCGTAGCCTTTTAGAAAGAGCAAAGAGTCTGTAATTATCTCCTGATCATAGCTTCAACTCAATTCCTGATCCTTAGACTGTCATCTGTGCATCCGTCTGACACGCCGCAAGATTTAGATCTTTACATTTGATAAGTGGAGGAAGTCACATTGTAGAGCAGTGTTGTAGTGCAATGAAATTAAACGAAATACATGGTGGACTGTCCTTTATGATGTTATTTCCTATATTAGGATGTCTTACATTTCTTACATACATGACATTAGCTCATAATTTTCTCTATAGTCAGTTCTACCCATGTTTCAGCCTTGGTAACATGCAGGTGATGTAGCAAAGCAAAGTACTGTTGCTCTGTCTAACTGCAGTTTAATATTCCTTATGCACCGATTTCAGGACAGGGGTTAAACATTTGACTGGGACTCCTTGAGGTGTCCTGTTGCAAAATTTTAAAAGACTTCTTCCAACTTCTGCACTCTCGAATCTGTGCTAAAATCTTTTTAATAAGCTTCCGATCGGAGACTTTCTTCAAGTCAAGAACAGGTAGCTCGTGAATCACTTGATTAGCCTTAATGCAGGAGTGTCCATCAGTTGAACTTGTGTGGCTAAACGTCAAGGGACTTGTAGTCCTGGGTATGATGGACTACAAGTTGAAGACATAGTGTGTATATAGAGACAGTCGAGAAACACTAAGCACGTCACATATACAAAATCCACAATAGAATACGCAGCGATAGAGATAAATACTATGTAAACCTCAGGCTTCAGACCCAGTGGTTGCAATGTTCCCAAGGAGTTGATCCAAAACTCGGAAACATATTTTCAGTGCCCATAAGATCATTCACCATTCAATTCCAGTGCACTTTACATAATCTAATTATTAGTTTCTGTTTGTTGCCATTTAGTGTGGCAATCAAATGTTTAGTGTGGCAATTAAATGTTCTAATTTGCATAATTTTTTGTTTTCATTATTTACTTAGACGTAAAGTTAGCTTGTAATGAGACTTGAATTGTAATGAGACTTGAATTGGCACGTTACATATTTCATTCCCACTGGCTGCTTGTTTAGAGTATTTAAAAAATAAAATAGCTATTCAACCTGCCAGAATTTAAGAATGCAAACCTCCCTTAGGTTCATACTTTGTAAGGATGCAGGATGATATTGGCACGTAATTGGTATCGGCAGATAAATGTTTCAAAATGTTTTAAATTCAATCAACATGACATGTTTTACATGTCATCTAAGTTGACGTAGTTCTCTTATTTTGCCAAGTGAATGTGCACATTTTGAAAAGCATTGTGTTTTATGTCTGCATCTGTGTCATCAAGATAAGAGTATATAATAGTAATAATAATATGTTAATTCCACTACAGGAGAGACTTGATGTTTTCTGCAATAAGGTGGAAAGAAATATATGCGTATATTGGCCAAAATGAGTTTGGAAATATCGACATACTGGACATTGTGGATCCTTAATTCTTGGTTATCTGTGCAAGTGGCCAGTAGAATCCACAAACCTGCCATCCACATCCAATAAATATATATGTGTGTGTGTGTATATATATATATATATATATATATATAGATTTATATATATATGTATATATATATATATACATTTAGCTAGTAGGTGGATTAAATACCATTCAGTGACTGTGACATTCTAGTGTTTCCTCTCATGAATGTCCCCTGTGATTCTCCAGGGATGGTGTTGGTACGCACAGAGTTGGGCCAGCTGGTGATGGTTCCTCAGCAGGCTTTGGCTCAAGCTCAGGCTCAAGCCCAGGCTCAGGCCCAGAACAACATGTCTCCCCGACCTGCCACCCCCACAACAGGAGCATCCTTCAGAGTAACTCCTCAGGTGAGACTGCAGAACACACCTGGTGGCTACCACCTATAGACTTTCATTAGTATGACCACAGCACACACTGTATTACTGCACCATATTGTTTCTTTACAGCTAGACAAGAAGAGTAGAGGTGAGACAGGTTAGGACCGATTAAACTCCCATTCATCAGGTAACACGGCATGACTGGTTGTACCTCACACACAATGGGCTTGCTCATTAAACATTCCTACCGCAGAGATTTAATCTTAACAATTGATTTTATATTTCCATGTGGGTAAGAATACATCAGTGTTCTGTGCCTGTTTCCTGAATCAGTTGTAGGGTTATCTTAATTTTTCTCCTTTTAACCCTAACCCTTTTTCAAACAAGCGAAATTCAGAGACCAATATAATCCACAGTTAAGGACACAGTAAAAGAGAAGGGCCACCATCTGGATCCACTGTAACTCCTTTGCTGCCTGTTGATGGAGATGTTGCAACACTGCAACATTTGTGAATGAGGCTTGTGTCACTAATTGGGGGAACCCCCAAAATTAGGAATGATTTTTCTAATTCATATAGGTCTATTGTCTGTACTTGTCCATCACTGTTATTGCACGTATATTATGAACAACAAAAACTTGCTATATGTAACCATTATTCACTATCTTTGCTGTGATAAACGCATCAAAAGATTTGAGATTAATTTCATGTCAACACTGCATAAATATCGGCAGGTTATACAGTATACAGAACATGTACAAGTGAATTCCATGCAGCACAAACTACAGCGACGCAAGCACATCTGGCAAAAATAATACCGGACATGTAAAGACAATTTTTTCTGGTGCAACTAGAACAATCAAAAGGATCGGAAATGAATCATGCTTTATGTAGATTATAATATTATATTAGATTAGATTGACTTTGTTGTCCACCTCAGTGGAAATTTGTCTTTGACTTCTCCAAGTACAGCAAAGGTACAGACAATACACATAGCAGAACACACCATTAAAATATGCACATATACAATATACAATAGTGCAAATGGGCATGTACCAGCAATAAATTCTAGAAATAATAAAGAGAGCGCATTTTTATAAAATGTCGAACAAAAATGCATGGATCAGCTCAGCCAATAATAATAATAATAATAATAATAATAATAATAATAATAATGCACACGCCTCCTTTCCTGAGATGGATTAGGCCAGTTTTATTAGAGAACGGGATGAGGGGTGCGGAAGATTTTCTTTATTTGTATTTTTTTTTCTTTAGTTAGATTAGTAGATTAGGAGAATTGATTGTTATTTTAAATCTTGTAGAAGGCGGTAATACAACTTTTTTGACGCATGTGATAAGGCAGCCGAAGTTAAGGCTCATATGTCGATTCTCACACCAGAGTAGGGCTCCAGTGCTGCCACACTGTCCACCCAGGGGAGACGCGTTATTTTCAGGAGCTATCAGATGGATTTTGCGAGGGCTTTTGTTTTGAAATGACTTCCGGGAGTTCTGCCCCGCCCCTCGCCTCTAAATGGAGCCTGAATTGACCATTCAGTAAGGTAAAAAGCAAAAACAAAAAAAAAGCATTGCAGTCGTTTTTTTTTGTTCTCTGGTTTAAGAAGTAAAAATGTATCCGAAGGTACACGGATTATTAAACTTTGGTTGTTTTAACTGCGTACTTTTCTAACGCAGGAAAATGGAGTTTAGCCGAGGGAAGACCTGTGCCCTTATCCTGTGAGATATTAAATAATAGTCAAAACTTAAAAGAAAACAATTTCATTGAGCTTTCTACACAGAATATCATGAAATCCTGAGATATAGCCCAACTGCATATACAAAAAAAAAAATGTTTTACACTCCTTAAAATCAAGAAGGCTCCAAGTTGGGAAACAGTGGATTAAGGCACTGACCTCAGACCTGCGCTTAAAATTAAATAAGAAGGTATTCTATAGATTAGAAAATACTAGAGATTAATAAAGTAGAATAGAAATAATGAAATAAAAGGCACTTATATGATTCTACTCAATTTCATTTTTAATTTTAGACATACAGATACAGGTTGGGAAGCATCAGTTCCTGGTTTTCTTTTCAAATGTTCTTCTTCACACAATTTAAAGGGCTTCAACCTCAGACCTCCTTGTATCAGAGCAACCGTGCTGAAGGTGCGACATTGTATAGGCATATTGTTTTTGAGCTCTGCAGAATTTCTGTCAATGTTAATTCCACAACTGGTGACCTTTGTCAAGACGAACTGGACTGATTTATATTGGAGAAACTTTGATCTAATTACGTGTGGGTTTCATACAGTTGATATGGGCGGGCAGCACCTCATTAAGTGAACATCTTAGCTCTAAACCCTAATTGGGATGTGATTAATATGTTTAACAGTGTAATTATAAGGAATGAATATTCTTGATTATTTTACGTATAGATTAAACTGAGATTAATAGGTGAATTAATGTCTCAAGGCTCCGTAATGACTCCATGGGGTCCTCTCATCAAACTTTAACGAGCCACTGAATCATTAATTGGAATTTGCTTATTATCACCTGTGGATACATCATTCATGTAGAAACCTGAGCTTGTGCTGCTGGAACTTAATTGGCTTTAATAATGAGATTAGTAGATAATTTGCCTCTCACAATTTCTCTGTAAATCAAGTAGGACAGATGAAATGGCACAGATAAATATTTCTTCTGATTAGAGCATCTTAACTAACTCTTGTCTTATTCACCTCAAAACATACAACACTTAATATAGGAGGGGTTAATTAATTCACAATGGCATGTTGTAGTAGGCATACATTTTTAGAACAAACAAAAAAATTGTAAAAAAATCATTTTTCTTCAAGTCATTTAAAACAAATGTGTTATGATAAATTTGATTCCCTTTTCAATACATTGCATTGTGATGCATTTAATCCTGTGAATTGGGATTCAGCGTTGTTGTTCAGTTCACCACAATGGGACAGTTGAATGTTGAATGATAAAATGTCACAAATGATTACCGTAATTTCCGGACTATTCAGCGCATCTGAATGTAAGCCGCACCCACTGAATTTTTAAAAAATATGTATTTTGTACATAAATAAGCCGCACATGTCTATAAGCCGCAGGTGCCTAGCGGTACATTGAAACAAATGAACTTTACACAGGCTTGAACGAAACACGGCTTGGAACAAAAATAAATAGGCCTTTAAACGCCTTCAACTTGAAAGCTGCATCATATGTCTTTCTCCGTGTCTTTGCCATGATGAGGGTGACAACATGACCGTAATCAGAATCGTGACCATTCATAATGTCCACTGTTCATAATGTCCGCTGCTGAAGACATTCCAAGAACTAATAATGCAATTGAAGGTTGGCATAATGTTTTTAGAGGTTCATTTGGTACACTGAATGAAACACCGAGAAATTTCGTAAAAAAGTTAATTACCGTAATGAACGGGAAGTTTGAGCGCGCTCGATTTACGTCACATTATGTGACGGTGCTCAGTTTTTTGGCGACATGAAGCTTGTGAAAGCGGGAAAAATCCATAAATTAGCCACGTCATTGTATAAACCGCGAGGTTCAAAGTGTGGGAAAAAAGTAGCGGCTTGTAGTCCGGAAATTACGGTACTTTCATTATTAATTCATCTACTGATTATTTTCTTGATAAACTGATCCATGTTTGGTTTATAAAATGCCACAATAAGAGAATGCCCCCTGCATTTTCCAAAGCCCAAATACTAAGTCATTATTCTTGCAAATATATAGTTCACAATCACAGAAGATGAAACCCCCCCCCCCCCCCAGAAAACATAAAAATTTGAGGAGCTGGAACGAGTGCATCTTTAACATTTGTGCTTCATACATTTTGAAAACAGTTTATCGATTCAGTTAATTCAATTGATTAATCGAATAATTGTTTTAGCTCTAATGATGAAACGTATGTTTATCCCCCAAATATTGAAAGTAAGAGTTGGGCGACAGACAGTAGAATTATCACAATCCCTCTCACTTTAAAAGATGTTAATGTCAACCAGTTATAGCAGAGATGGCTCAACAAAATGATCAAAACACACAACACTTTATTGAACCCAAACAGTAATCAAATCAAAAGTTTATAGTTCACTCAAATACAGTCTCACACACAAAATGCCCATCAAATCAAAAGAAACAAAACTCCAGATATGAATATCAAAAGTCCCTTAAGCAATTAATGTGTGTGTGTGTGTGTGTGTGTGTGTGTGTGTGTGTGTGTGTGTGT
>CALSBV010012174.1:8702320-8712504 GCA_943590825.1 Bovichtus diacanthus | reverse complement strand
GTGTGTGTGTGTGTGTGTGTGTGTGTGTGTGTGTGTGTGTGTGTGTGAGGTGTTGTGCACAATACACCCTCAAATCTGTGTTTTTCAAACTCAACTTTGACTTGGATTGACTCGAAAAATAACAATGGGTAAGTAATGGGAAACAAGTGGCTTTTAAATAAGTTAGTTGGAGTAATCTTGGCTGGCAATAAACAGTAATAACTGCTTGAGAGAGAAGCCTGTTTCTCATTTCAAGGCCAAGTCCTCAATTATATCTCTAAAGTTAAGAACTCATTTTGTTCCAACACATTTAAGGCTGCAGTAAAGAGTCCCTCTAACATCACTAACTGTGAGGACAAAAGCCTGACACTAGAGGGAAGCATTTCATTGTTTTTATCAATCCAGCTAAACTTTCCTCTTTCTTTCTACTTCTGCTTTTACTTATGCATTAAACTGTTTCCTGCTCCTCTAACATCCTCTTACAGTAAAACATGTGTTCATCCTATTTTATGTTGCCAGGATTATGAGTATTATGAACAGTATCTCTGAATGCTAAAAGGAAACAGAGATTAAATAATGTGGCATTATCAGATCAGACAATAAATGTCCCACACAACACATTCATAATCTATAGCAGTGTGTACATGATTAGTGCAGGTGCCATACATATATTGGACATACTTTTTTTAATTGTAATTTTCTTCTATTCTAAATTTATGTTTCTTGATTTTTAATTATTGTTTTACTTGCTTTTATTCTAAATGTCTTTATCTCTTGCTATATTCTGCACCAATACACCGAAGCACATTCGTTGTACGTGAAAACCTACTTGGAAATAAAACGGACCGTGATTCTGGCGTTAGGTAACCCCATCATGCAGCAGCAGTATGACACTGTGCTGCTGTGTGGGAGTATAATAGTTGTGTGTTCTCAGGCCGTGTAACACCTTTCAAATTATTAATGGAAATTCCACCTTCGTATTTTGGCCTATAAAGAAGTTCATCCTGATGCATCCTGTGTAAGTGTTGGAGAGAAATCACTCATTCCGTCCACAGTCACTCATGCTCCCGACTCTATGGTATCCTCACAGGCAGAAGTCCGCATCAATTGCACAACAACCTGCCTCTGAACTCGTACCTGCATCCTTCCTGATGTGAACCCCTCGCAAAAGAGAGTCGCAGATTGTCATCGCCTCTCTCAGTCACACTGATGACAAATTAGCGAGCCGCGGCGATGCCGTCTCGACAGGAAAAGCAGTAGCAGGGAAATGAAAGGGAATGGTGTTTATTCCCAGAGCTCAACCCCTCTGTCGGCCTGTCACTCTTCCCATGACCCTGAGGGGAGAAACGGAAGGCATCCTGAGCTTCCTTCCTTCCATACCTGTTAAATCATTCATCATCCAACTGCCTGATTATTTTAAAAAGCTAACAAGGCTTTGGTTCTTGAGTGTGTGTGTCTGTATGCGTGTGTGAGAGGGAGACAAGAGAGAGGCATAGCTCGCGGTGGGATGCACCCCGTGGCTCTTACCACCCCCGCCATCACCCCCCCATCCCCTCACCCACTTCCCCCGACTCCTCAGTACAACAAAACTTTTAGTGGAGGGGAAACTCCCTCCTCCTCTTCCTTATCCTACTTCTTCTCCTCGTCACTCTTTTCCTCTTTGCCTCTGTCCTTGCACGGTTATGTGTTTTCATCTGTGTGCAAGACAAGTGCAGTTTTTCACTTCTGTGTTTGTGTGTGCGTGTTCTCTCTACGGTCTGTGTCAGTGTGTTTGTGTGTAAATGATTTGGCCCGCCTGTGAGTATAAGGCTGTGTGCCAGAGGTCGGGGCAGAGGTCCGCTCGGGTTGTCTTGGCCCATAGACAGGATAGCAGCGTGTGGAGCCACCGGGGCATCACCGGGGTTTTGTGGCAGTTGGCACTCTCCGCCACGCGACCCACCGCCTTTACTCTCGTGCCTTTTAATATGCTAATAAACAAACATGAGTCATGACAGACTTTCAGCATTCACCTATATAAATCTTATAAAATATAATATATAACACAAAAAAAATTTGGGATGGAAATTTTTCTTTTTCCATCCAAGTCCATGCTGTTTTCATATGAGTCTTTAGTCATACTTCACTGTGCTCTGGCCTTATTCCACACATTTGCAACCTACTTTCAATAAATATCTCATGATTGAGTATATTGTTCCAATGTACTGCTGGGAAATGCAGTGTGCCCATTCCACATACTGCACATACCGTTCTTTATACTCAATTTTTTTCGACCTAATTCAGGACTCAACAATAAGGATTGCACACAAGTAAAATTCCACGTCGGGTTAGTAAATCTAGCAACTAAAAAAATAAATAAACACGCTGTTTTTTTCCCCGGAGCGGTATGATGGAAGTAGATTAAGAGAGAGAAAATGTTGCTTGCTTCTCGTCTCTGTTGAGTGTTGTACATGCGCAGTACCGATCAGGCACTCGCGAGAAAATGGCGGCGGATAAAGTCAAAGTTTATGAGCTGAAACGCAAGCAAGCATTTCAATTATCCTGGAAAGAAGAGGAGTTTAGTTGTGTTGCTTTAGAGGATGTGGGCGAAACTCCAGATTCATTTACTTAAATTAAGACTAAACATTTCTTTTGTTTTTTTATTTGAAAACCACTATGAAATGAAACAATTTGTATAAAGGCAAGTAATTAGATTTTCATAAACCTGCTAACCCGTTTCAGCCCGGATAATGCACATTGTGGTTGTTGAAAGAGACAATGTCAGACTCCAAATACCAATGTCACACCTCGAATCAACACTCGACATCTTGCTTATGTTGTGCATGAATTAACAATGAAATGAGACACAGCTGCCCAAGAAATATCTGTGCAACCTACTGTCTGATTACCTTTGGAGGAATGTGTATTCAAGGGGCTTTATTTTTTCTCATAGACGTTAACCTGCTGGTCAGATTTGGCTGAACGTCAAATCATTGACATCGATTTTTCCACTTTGTTTTTCAGCTCCTTGCTTTTTAAACTCGCATCAGGAAAGCGAGTGATAGCATTTTTTTCCCCGAGTAGTAAAACCATCCCGACACCAGGGTCTGTGTAGGTCATCATCACTGGTATTATTGTCCTTCCCCGCCATGAGACCCCAGCAGTGTGACACCATGCAACCTGACCAAACATGCTCTTCTCTTCTTCACTCTTCAACACCACCAACATGCTGCCACTTTCTTTATTCTTTCCTGCTGTCATGACCTTTCCTCAGCTGTCTGCCAGGCACGCTACTGCTGCTTTTCTTCCCTTTCTCATGTTGTCCCAGTCTTTCTCTGCCCTCCATTCACTTCCTCCTCACTCTTTCTTCCGCCTCCGAAACTGACACAGACTCACCTTCGCCATTTTTCTGTCTTTGTATCTTTTGAGGTGCCTTGTATTCAATTATCTCCCGGGTTTCCCCTTCCTCACCCGCTTTCTTTGATATCTTTATGCTCTCTGTTTCCCTTGTTCGTCTTTTTCTTCTCTCTGCCTCTCTTTCTTCCCTGCAGTCTCCTGTGACCTCTCAGACCACCAGGCAGTGTCCTTTGACCCCGGCCAAGATGGTACCGTCTCCGTCTCCCACTCCTTCCAGCCCTGCCCTCCAGACCTCCTCCTCCTCCTCTTCTTCTTCCTCCTCCTCCTGCTCCTCCTGTCCTGCACTCCGCCCAGTGAGATAACCCTCCTTACTAACTTACTTTTTCAGTCTTCTGCCTCATATTTCTTCTTCCTTTAGCATCCTTAACAAGTGATGTCAAGTAACAGTGTCGTGGTTTAGTGAACGTCTTACAAGACGCAATCATAATTCATTACTGTTGAGGTTTTTCATTATCCTGAGATATTTTCAAAGTTACTGTGGGATGTAATCATTTGGAACAATAATAAACATAAACATAAACATAATTTTAGAAGCAAGTTATTTGCTTGCAGAGAAAAATGGGAATAATAACTGATTTCCACCAACTGCAAGTATTAAGTATTGCTGCGGGGTATTGCTGCCCTGGCTACTCATCATAACATCCTGTGCTGCACACTGGCGCTGGTGGAGATAATATTTTAAGATGAACTCCCATTTCTGAAGAACTGAGGCTCTGGAGGCTCTGATCAGACACAGTGTTTCCTATCTTAATATTGTCTACTATCCATATTGCATCTAGACCCAACTGAGACGCAGTGCAGATTTATTTTCCCTGCTCATATTTGAATTTTTCTGATCTGTTCTCAGAGTAGAGGATTGCTGCGGCTGGTTTGGTAGTTTGAGGCTTCAGACTTGTTATTTTTCTTTGTTTACGTTATTACTTATTTTATTGGACAATATATTGTCAAAGAAATAATTGCGATAAACTATTATTGTCATTTCAAGAACATTTTAAGCCACTGATTAGGGCTCGGCATTATGACAATATGTATTATTACATATATTATATTCTTAGAAAACATCTATTGTGTATATTTTTCTGTATCGTTTCTATGTACTTATTTATATAGAATACAATAATAGGCTTTACCATGCAGGTATTTCATATAGACTATTTATTTATTGAATTAAATACAAAAAAATTTGATGAAAAAAAAAAAAAAAAAAGATGAATAAAATGAAACCGCACAATGGAAACAATAAATAAAAATGGCCGCGACTGCTCAGTGCCCAAGTCTTATAATGGTCGGGAAAACCCCGCTGTTTATTTTGGCATCATGTTGGTAAAACAAACAAACATGCATGTACACACAACGGGCAATAATGAGGTAAGCGAAAATTAACAACTATTTCAAAATGCAGCTGCAAGAATTTTAACAAAAAAACAGAAAAGAGAATATTACACCAGTATTATATTAGCGTCATCACAAATAAGACAGCCAACTTCTGTTGATAGTTTTAGGAAAAAGCTCAAAACTCACTTTTATGATCTTGCTTTTAAATTAATTCCACCTTTTTCTAACATCATTGTCATTATTTTATATTTCTCATACTTGTTTTATGGCTTTTACATCTGTTTTGAATACCAGTGTTGTTTATAATACCTGTGTTATTGAGTTGATTTCTCTTGTGAAGCACTTTGAGCTGCATTTTATGTTATGAAAGATGCTGTATGAATAAAGTTATATTTTCATTATATATCGTACGATATTGTCATGACAGGCCTACCTTTCCCTTGCTTCTTGGAGATTTCCCACTATACACGCAGTAACTAGAAAAGTATTTTGGCTCGTGGCTGTACATGTTCTCGTCCCCATCCATATGTGTGCGAGCGATCAGACCCTATTGTGTCCTCTATGCATTTTGGGTGCATTCACACCTGTATTTAGAACTGTCCACTTACCAAGGCATCATATAAGATGTATTTTATTGCCAAGTGTGAACAGGCCCTGAGAGATTGGAGAGAGGTGATGAGGGCTGTGGAGTGAGAGACTGCTGACGGCACCTCATCTGTTGAGCAAAATTTGTGTTTTGGATGTGAGATATTTTCTAGTCCTTCATCGCCTCACGTATCATTATGAGAAAGTAGACAATTAGGTGGCTAATGTTGGGAATTACACATCTTGATAGGAGGCTTTCCTTATCAGGTAGGGGACTATTAAGAAGAGCTTTTGATGGCGTCCTGTCTTTCGCAGCCTCGGGCTCGTCACCACCTCCCCTTCCTCCTCCTTGTCTGTTAAGCGATGTCCACCGAAGTCAGGACACCAGATGTGACAGGAGCGCTGTGGCGCCTGCCTCCTGTTCTCTGTGGCCTTGCTGCGAGCGAGGCGTCACGTCCTGTTTATCTCCCTGTCTCTTCCTTGCTCTTCCAGAAGGGCCCCGTGGCGCCAGCCGTGGCAGTGACGGCTCCGCAGCAGACCCCCGTGGTTATGGCCCCCCAGGCCCCGGCCCAGGCTGCCTCCCAGCCAGTGCAGACTCCGCAGACGGGCATCACCGCGAATCCCGGAGGTCCTATCGTGTCCCAGGTCCGTTCCCTCCGCCACCCCCCACCACCACCACCGCCCACACACCACCCTCAAGGGCGCGAGCACTGTCACAGCTGCCAGCAGGCTGGCTGTGTCACGAGCTCAGCCCCGGACCCACCGCCTCACACAGCTGGCCATGCACCCAGAGTCTCACACATGCCCACACACATTCACATTCATACATTCACACAAGTGTATACAATCCAGGGACGTATAGACGCAGACAGAAAGGCACAGAGCCAACAGCAATGCAATTATATACACATTAACCCACGGCCCTTGAAATCCTTGAAAGTTTGTGAATTTCGAGAAAAAAAAAAAATTAATAACATTAATCTAACATTAATAGACATGGGTCATTGAAAGTGCTTGAATTTCTATATTTTCTGCAAGAATAGAAAGTTTTTCTGTGAGCCTCTGCTAAGCCTGCTAGCTTTCGTCATAAAACATCTCAGTCATGTGACAGTAATTAACGTGGATCCGTGTTTCAAAACTTTGCTGTGTTGGCTTCTTGAATTTGAGGGAATTTGGCCTGGACTTAGGAGAATTACTGTATTGAGTTAAGAATATCTATGTTTAATGAAATGTTTCGGTGCACTGACGATGGTTATTTAATTTAAATGCTTATTAGAAGTCTGTTACCTTTTTGTTTCTAAAGCTTGAAATTTGTATTTGTTTAGTATTATTTATAATGTATTTTCCTACTCAGGTTTCTGGTGTCTCTTTCTAAATAATAGCCAGCCTGTTTGGGCCTGGAATAGTATTTAAACATGTGCACAATAAAATATATTTAGGCAAGGGATCCCTCACAGTTTGACTGGACAGGTGTCTCATGTAGCTCTGCAGCTTCTGTAGTATCTCTTAAATATTATTAAAATAAATGGATTCGACCCAACACCTTTCTTATAACATCAAATTCTGATCCTACATTGGCACTGATAATCCTCGAACAATAGCAAAAGAGTTCTGTGAATAGTGATAAGCGCTTAGGAAATAGTGTCTTTGCAGTGAGCAATTTGTATCTTGTCTCCTACAGGAAATGCAAGAGAATGTGAAGAAGTGTAAGAATTTCCTGGCCACACTCATCAAGCTGGCGTCTCACAACTCTCCGTCCCCTGAGACTTCCAAGAACGTCAAGTCTCTGGTTCAAGACCTGCTGGTGAGATTAAAAACAAACAACCAATAAACAAACACTGTTATTATCGTGTTGTGCTTGTGTAGTTAAGAAAGATTCTTGGTCACACAGATCATGTTCACTCGCATTTTTCAGCATTTTTCTTACAAAGAAGTATTTCACGAGTCAAACTATTTTCTGTTCGTACAGGTGCTTCTTTTCCTTAGCCAGGCAAACTTTCTCACACATCTGAAGAAAAGCAAAGATTGATCGATAGTTGCCAACTACTTTGATAATTGATTAATCGATTTTGAGTAATAAAATTGAGTCTAAATTCTCTGTTTCCAGCTTAAACGTGAATATTTTCTGGTTTCTTTACTCTTCTATGACAGTAAACTGAATATCTTTTGAGTTGTGGACAGACGAGACTTTTGACAACGTCACCTTGGGCTTTGGGAAACACTGATCGACATATTTCACCTTTTTCTGACATTTTATCGACCAAACAACTAATCAAATATTCCAGAAAATAATCCAAAAAATATATAAATATCGTTACTTGCAGCCCTACTGGAAGTGTTTCTTCAATCATCCTTTTTCAAGTGACTTAACCTTTCCCATACATTTAGGAGTAAGTCAAAGTTGAGTCTTACATGTATTGTTGTGTTGTATATTTGAAACCTGTAGATGGCAGCATGAAACTCTCATGAATTTTCATCTGATACACAGTTACACATTCATGAGCTGCACCTCGAGGTGCCAGGATGAGAGTTGAATGGTTGATCATCAGCCCGGTGACGGGACGTGTCATCTTGTTGTGCTCAAGTCACCATGGTGTGCTTAACTTACTGCCTGGGCTCTCTTGTAAAGTGTTGTTTGTACTTAATCCTTCCCCTAACAGGACGCCAAGATCGAACCGGAGGAGTTCACCAGCCGGCTGCAGACGGAGCTCAAGTCGTCTCCGCAGCCTTACCTGGTGCCCTTCCTCAAGGTGTGCTTCTTGCTTGTAAACCTTTTTATTTATTTATTTATTAAGTTTTCTCTATCAACTTTTAAAAACTGCCTCCTACACTGGCTGAGGCAATTGTTCCCTGGAATCGATCCCTTACCCTGACCCTTAAACAGCTCCTCAAGCAGGTTGTTTAAACTGGTGGCTTTAAATGGCCTTTCCCTACACGTCTCCAAAACACTTTCTTCCAAAACTGGTCTTCTAGATTGGTCTTTTAAACTGGCAACTTAACAGTTAACCCACGGGTCTTTTAGATCCTTGAAAGTGTGTCAATTTGAGGAAGAAAAAAAAAGAAATCAACGCCTGCTTGAATTTATATATTTTGTGCAAGAATAAAAATTGAAGTTCTTTTGATATTTTTTTTCTGTGAGCTTCTGTAAAGCCTGCTAGTTCTCATTATAAACATTCTCAGTGTCGTAACAGTAATTAACATGGATCTGTCTCTCAAACTACACTGTGTCGGCTCCTTGAGTTTGAGAGACCTGGAAAGTCCTTAAAAAGACCTTGAATTTGATATTTAAGAGGGTGTGGGAACCCTGTTGACATCTACACCTGTCTCATAAAGTCGTCCTCTTTCCGTGGGCCCTACATAGACAGTTTACTTGGCCCCTTATCTCTAAATTGACCCATAAAATACAATTGTTTCCTGTAACCTGCCCTTTAAATCATCCCCTAACGTGGCTCCTTAAGCTGGTGCTCTTGTGTATTTTCCTAAACTGACCCCCTAGAGAAGTCCTTTTTTCCCTGGCACCAATGCCAGTGATGGCCAGGCCTGACAGTAGAAGGATACACACACACTTAAACACACATACACACCCCTGTGGCCTAACTTCTGACTGTGTGTGACAGTGGCCCCCGCAGCCGTGCCTGCCAGTAGCCAGCAGGTTTCTCCAGCCAACCGTGATGAGCGTCACATCAAGGCGGCCGACCGCCCAACCCGGCCACAAACACATGTTGTCATGCAATGTTAGGTCGCTTACGTCAAAAGTCTGCCTGAAATAGTCTATATGAAGCAGCATCAGCTCCTCAGCTCGGCTGTGACAGAGGGTTATCAGAAAGGGCTGATGGCCATGTTTCATGTATGGCGTATATTAAACATACACTAGGTTCGTTATCATGAAATCAAATGAAAAGGTTTAACTGGAGAAGTAAATTCGTATAAATCCACATGAATTATTGTGAAAAAAATACAGGTATTGTCACGTCTATGGCACAATATCAGATTTTTACTACACGATTATCGTTTTGTCTCTTTTTTTGGAAATTGAATTACACTCAAAATACGAGTGTTGGGAGGTAGATACTGTACATCAAGACTTAACATCTGCCAACATGATATTATCCATATGTGCATTATTAACAGGATATCAATGTGTCATTTTTTAAATATCACGTCAATGGCGGCATATCACAACACCCCTTGTCATATCGCAGGCGTTTCTTTAGCCTGTAACCATGTTTTTGATAACATTATGCTACGTTACCCAGTGACCACAGCAGTATTTGTTTTTGCAGCTGTGTATGGTATTTTCTCATGCATGTCTGTTTTGCTCTTTGACTATAAACTCTGGCCTCTCTCTGCCCGTCAACAGAAGAGCCTCCCGGCCCTGAGGCTGTCTTTGCTGAGTAGTCAGCAGTCCCTGACCCCGCCCCCGCAGCAGGGAGTCAAACCAGCACCCTGCGGCCCACCTCCTGCCATCGCGGCCGGGCCAGCTGTCCGCATACGCCACCCTAACAGCGTCAGCGTCACTACGGGTGCCAGCGCGCTGCCCGCTGGGACGCTGGGACATGCAGCTGGCATGGTATGTATAAGGTGGACTAGATGGAGCATTGTTTACATTTACAGTTTATATTGAAATTGAAAAAAAATTTAAAAATCCTGAGTGACAAGTGTAGCAAAATATAATATATTATATACCAGTACAAGAGCAGTTATTCGAATATTTAGAGAAATGTGTATGTAAGAGGGTTAGAGCTATAGAGGTCAGGTAATGGATATAAAAAATATTTACTCGCAATATTCTTCTTACATTCAACACAGAAGTGTTACAATGTGATGGATGCAAACCTGCAGGGCTGTGTGTGTGTGTGTGTGTGTGTGTGTGTGTGTGTGTGTGTGTGTGT
>CALSBV010012174.1:8678620-8697304 GCA_943590825.1 Bovichtus diacanthus | reverse complement strand
TGTGTGTGTGTGTGTGTGTGTGTGTGTGTGTGTGTGTGTGTGTGTGTGTGTGTGTGTGTGTGTGTGTGTGTGTGTGTACGATCGGAGGTGCATACAAATTTGATCTGCCCCCTTCCCCAAGATTGCCTGCAGTGAAAGATCTGTAGGTTGTTTTATGCCCATAAATTGGAATGCGGGGATAGTTCTAAAAATACTTTTCTGTGCCTCTTGGCTAGGAACATGCCTGTTAAAATCAAGTTTAAATTCACTCTGGCAGTCCTTGTGCCTCTCTGGAAAACGTGTCTCGGAGCAGGATGCGGTTTAGGAGTGTAAGGAGAGCCGGTGAAGCGCAGTGATATTGACAGAGCGACGCTCTCCGCACCAACCTGGGGAGAGCGACAGTACCGCTTCCCCCCCCCCACACACACACACACACACATATTCCCCTGCGAGGATGACAGAGACAGTTGAAGGTAGTCGTTAGACAGGAAGATATTTGACGCAGATAGAAGGGGACGTTTCAATGATAACATTACTCCTTTCATGTTAAGTTTAGTGTTTTCTTCTTTGTTTTTATCCCCTCTTCTTAACAGGCACAATGGGGAAGGGAGGCATCATCCAAGCAGGCAAAGGTCCCATGGCTGTTCAGATCTCTGGGAATCAGAAAAACAAGCTCAACGACCCCGGAGGAGGTTCTTTCAGGTACAACTCTTCTCGCCAGGGGACCGACTGTAGAGCGGCTGTTGTTCCCGGCAGCCGTCACATGGGGGCAGCATTTCACTAAGATGCCCCCGCATGACTACAGGCTACACTCTCAGCTAAGGCTATGAGTGTTTATCCCGGTTGCCTGCCTGGCCACCTGGCTGCCTGCCAGCCTTGCCCCGGCTGCCTGGCTGGTTGATCGGTGGCCCTTTCTCTGCGCCCACCACATAGCAACACACTGCCAAGCCAATAGATCTCCCTCACGATCGCCCTCCTTGTGTCAGTGTCACAACCCATCGACAGAATTACAAATGAGCTACATCTTAATTTAGAAATACGGTAATTGTGCCCAGATGGTTGGAATTTCTGGATGCGGTTCTGAAAATACCTTTTGGTTAAGTCAAACATACGGTATTTAGCCCGCAGCTTTGCTCACTCTCTCTGGTCTCGTCTCCGCTTCAGCTGGGCTTTTGTCTCAAAACATAAAAGGTTCATCGCCCACATGCTGGCCTTTGCGGTTTTGTGTGAGTCTTTGTGTATTTGTGTTTTGTCATTATGTGTGTGTGTGTGGCCCGTACATGCTAGTGTATGTTTGGATATATGCCTCCAATTCTCTGTGTTTGTTTGTGTTTGTATGCCTGCTTGGGTGCAAATGAACATGTGTGTTTATCTTAAAGATGTTAGAATCTTGTTTATGTGTACGTATGCGTGTATGGGCAGAAGCAGGGGTTTAGGATTCCCCTGATGTGACCGGGCCGGAGCCAGAAGAGTCTGGGTCACATGGGCTAACGGGTTCATGGTAATGGCTCCCGTCTCCTGAGGGGAAAGGCAGCGCCCAAGGCTCTGATTGATAAACCAATAAATCTTTAGCTGCGTTGGTAATTAAGTTGTCAGGCTCGCTTGTTACTGACAACCTTTTTCCCCCCGCGGTGATCACAGTGGCCCTCCACGCACAAACGCACGGGTTTCAACATAAGTCCAATGACGCAAAGCCCCCACTGTCACGGAAGAAGCATGTCACATTTTGTAGCATATTTTCCCTTTTATCCAGGTCAGGTGATGATCCGCCTGGTCTGCACTTGCGTTAACCCACCAACACACAAGGCCCGGTCCCAAAACAGGCTTCCATCCACGTATTTGTCTCTACATGCAGGTAGTTTGTTTTCTTCCGACAACACGCTGTTGCTGAACTTCCTTGACTCTCATTTTTAATTTAAGTAAAATATGAGCTTGCTGAGGCTGATATTGATTTTAATGTTTAATGAGTGATGGACCCCTGTTGACATCTTCATCCCTCATTTGTTTTCTCTTATTCCACTCTTTTTCACTCGGCATTTCTGTCTTTTTTTTAAATTGTATTTGCTTTTTAACAAATCACTGTTACAGAGCAAAGGAAAAAAAAAAACATACGAGAAAATAAATATAAAACGAAGCAGAGGAGACACAAAACATCGATTTTGTAGGATATAGTTGTAATTCAATTCAAGTCAGTGGATACATTATACCAAAAAAGAAAGAATTGCATAGATACACACAATCGTCTTAATCAGCATTTCTGAGCGTCTTGGAAACTGCTATACAAATAACATTATACTTTGTGTGTGTATTATACATTATATTTATCGTGTGCGTGGAACTCTTACTTGTCGAGGTTTCAGCTCAGCTACTTTTCTCCTCTCAGTCTCATTCACTGTTTATTGTTTGCTGTCGCTTTTTTTTTACCTGAGGATATAAACATGTTGGAGCAGAGCCCAGTGTTACGAGGTCATCCGCCAGACGCCATTGTGTCTTCACAACGTGCAACATGAACATAATGACTTGACCTGTGAACAGAGGCAGTTGCTGTAAAGCACGGCGGAGAAAAGAAAAAAGAACTTTTGTTTTAAGTCAGGTTTGATTTGTTTGCGTTTTTTGACGTGATTTTTACCAGTGGTGGAAGAAGAACTCAGATCCTTTACTTAAGTGAAAATACTCCACTACAAGAAAAAAGTCCTGCATTCAAAACTTCACTTTATTCATCAGCAAAATGTGTGTAATGTTTCCAGTGTACAGCAATGCATCATATTCTATACGACCGTCATATGTTTGTCGTGTCCTGTGAGAACCACGTGTCTCTAAAGTTTCAGCTTGGTGACGCTGCTTTTTCCAACGGATCCAAGAGGCTTTTTAAAGAGTTTATTAAGAATTTCTTTGTAACACTGCATCCTTCAGTTTATCGTAAACATCAATCAACAAAAGAACCAGATTTGGAGATACATGGTTCACTACACAAGAAGGCTACGAAAACGTGTAATCTGAAAACTAACCGGTAACTAAACCTGTCAGATAAATGTAGTGGAGCAAAAAGTACAATATTTGCCTCTGAGATGTAGTGGAGTGGAAGTACATATAATGTTGGATAAAATGGAAATATTCAAGTAAAGTAAAAGTACCTCAAATGAGTAAATGTACTTAGTTACTTAAAAAAAATCAGCAAATGTTTAACATAAGAGAGTAACAAACGTAATACAAAGTGTGAAAGTGATCGTAAGAAAGAAAGAAATAATCGACAGACCGACCTGGTCAGTCAGCGTGTGTGTGTGTGTGTGTGTGTGTGTGTGTGTGTGTGTGTGTGTGTGTCACTTTGCCACTGGTCCCAGCACAAACACACACATACACACTGCAGGGCTTGTGGGGTTTCCAGTGCAGCTCCAGCCTTCTGTGTAAGTGCTTGTGTCGGTGTGTGTGTAGTTTACAGTACAGAGTGAAAGCAGCTGTCTCTGTGCCCCCCCATCTCTCTGTAAACACTCGACATCCGCTGTAATCACAGGCGAGCCAGCCGAGGCCCTCAGACCTCTGCCAACCTCCGAGCTCAGCCCCTCAAATCCAACCCTGTCATACACGGTGGACACATATCTGTGCACTTAAACACACAAACACTTACACATGAGGAACAAAAAATGTTGTTCACCAGTCACTGTTGCCAGTGGATTTCAAAGTCCACCAGCCCTTTTCCATCATTTACCAGCAAAAGTGAGTTCATTCTGCCTTTGTGGTTGAATCCTTTGTTGCTCTGTGAATTGCTATGTAATGTGCCTCTGGGGCTTTACAAATAAGTTTGACTCAATTATAACTTAAAAGTGACCTCCCAAAAAATTGTTGATGTAGAGACTTGGGAACACCACAAGATTACATTATGTTCAGAGTGGCCACTATAAAGTCGCTCCAAAAAAATCCTTGAAGAAAATGGTGGCACTCCAAAATGAAACATCGGAACGTCTGGAGCGCTAATATTTTCTTATTGACGACCACATCAAACCAAGGTGTTTTGGCAAACGCCTTCATCAAAACATAATCTACAATGACACCCAGCCAGGTTGCGGTTGTGAATAATTGCAGCTTGAGTGTGGGTGGTCCGTTGAATTAACATTTACCTATTAAACATCTAGCCGTGTTTGCTGCTGGGTTTATTGTAGAGCTTAGTGATTAGTCCACTGATCAAAAAAAAAAATCGGCAAACGTTTTCAATAATTGATTCATCGTTAAAGTAACTTTTCATTCAGAAATAGCAGAGAATGCTGTTTTCAGCCTCTCAAATATGGAGATATTTTGTATCATATTAAAGGGAGCGTCTTTGGCTTTTGGACTGACAAAACAAGACATTAAAGACGCCTCCTCAGAAAATGGGATGGACATTTCTCGCTATTTTCTGACATTTATAGACTCAAAAGATGAATCGATTAATCTGGAAAAATAATTGGCAAATCGTTAGTATCCCTAGTTTAGTGGCCCCCTTTTGTGCCGCCAGGTCTGTCATCCATTTGCTCATAAACACACAGCTGCCCAGTGAAGCCCTGGCTGCCTTATGGACTCTACAGTGGTCCATGTCTCTCAGTGTGGGTGCAACAAGCCTGAATGGCCTGGGTGTTAGTCACAGGGATCAATCAGGGCCCCCTGCCTGGGCACAGGGACCTTTATCCACGGGTGTGGGGGGGTTGGTGTGATGGTGGCGAAGGGGGGACCTGAATGCACCCCCATCTATCCACACACTCGCACACACAACCTCTAAATGGCAACGCAATCCCCTCACCACCTATGGCGTGCCCTCTCTGAAACACAAGCATGATATGGAAACGACATGCATATGTATTCATGTGGCCGCCGGCTCCATGTCCCCGAGCCAACCCGAACCAATAACTGAGAGGCTGCTCTTTAGCTCCTGTGGAAGCTAATTACATCTCTGCTTTATTAGTGCAGAGCTATAGTCGGGAATATTTTGCATTTCATAACTCATTCCCTCCCTTTAATGTCAGACCTGTCTCTGGCGTTCTCATTTGATTTGAACCTCGGTGATCCCAAATAGCCAGAAATCAGACCGTCCAAGAAAAAAAGAAACATAATGTATTCAGTATATTACCAGTGTTCTTGGATGCTGGGTGATGCATTATGTACCCATGCAGTGTTTGCCCTGCACTGCGCTACTGCTGACATTGTTTGTATGTTACCCAATGTAGATTGTTCTGCATCGACACTACTGATACTTGTCCTGTCAATTCTTATTCAATTGTCTCAGGGATTGAAATAAGACTACTAATGTGGCTTCATGTAGCTTATTCCCTATTTGTATATGACAGATCACTATATAGGCCACAGAACAAATTTATAAATTGAATTTTATATTTTTTTTTTAGGGGGACATAATCATATTATATTAACTAAATGCCGAGTATCGTAACTCGTACAGTATTACCTAAGCCAGTTTGCAGGAAATACACTTTTTAATACACTTAATAGACTTTTCTGGAGTGGATTTTACCCATTATGCTAAAGATAAATCAAGTTAAGTTGGTTATTCTCATAAAAAAAAAAATATATTGAATGACTTATGCCAATTTTCTTAATGGCCAAACTGTGGCATTACACCTACCGGGTTACTCACGAAACGCCATTGTGTCCATGGATGTATTATAAGACCTGGATATGGCGCATTGCTTGCAATTTTTTCCAGTGGCCACTCACGGTATTGCAGTGGAAAATCACTCTGCGGCCCAAAAAACATTTTCCTCACAGACATTATAAGAGAAGTCTGTTGACAGGGCCCCTTGAACTTCAAACAAGGTCAATTATGCCGAGAAGATTAAATTTCATCACAGTGTAAAGTCTACGGGCCGAGCGGGAACTCGCGTTAACCTGGAAGCTAGAAACTTTCTTTGCGAGCATTCTCATTGAGCTGAATAGGCGGCATCTTTGGGTCTGGTGTCCAGTTCTTATAATACGTCCATGATTGGGCCCACAAAGACTTTATCCCAAAGACTTACATTGTGAAAGAGACATCTGTAAATCTGCGGGTATCATTTTTAGTTACATCAACTCCCCAGTATGAACACTTAAATAGCCCTTATATGTCCTAAAAGTTGTTCAATTGACTAATATCCAAATCCAGAGTTATTTTCCTCCCCTAAACTTTAGTGCGCTTGCTCATGGATGCTGAGCCGAAGTTTTAGCTTTATGAGCAACGTCTCCAGTTCTCTTTATACATCCATGAGGTAGCAGCGTTTCTTCTTTACCTGAGCGGACATGGCCTCAGGCGTGTTTCTTTTTAGGACAGGCCAAGTTATCCATGAAGACGTGATGAAGAAAGGTGCACATACTGAGGTGCGGCACGGGGTATAATCCTTTGTATCCATGCATGTGTTGTTATGTAGATCCTCTCTGTGAAGGCATAATTACACGGAGGGCTGGAGCAGAGGAGGAAGAGAGCAGAGAAGGTAGAGGTGTGTGAGGTTCAGGGAGATGCTCTAATCGTCTTTGTCAACCTCCCGCTGTGGTGTCAAGTTTCATATCGCCTCTCTGTGGCCGCACCAACGAGCAGGAGGGCCTCGGTGGGGTGGAGTTGGCCTGACGGCGTGTGCCCATGCTCAGGCGCCTGAAAGAACTCGGTGCCCCGCGCTGCACACATGCGTACACAAAAGCACAGCAACGCACACACAAGCTCTGTCGCAACCAACATCAGTGGCATGAACGCAAATGACTGTGGAGGTGAGCCAGTGAGTGGCGAGAGGCCACTCTGTGTGTGTTCTGTGGTTCTTTGTTCCCTCCGTCAAAGCCACTCAGAGAATCTGCTGCTCGCTCTGGGCCAGTGCTGTAAGCACAACACGTCACCGCTCAGCTAATTCAGGCCAGAATCACAGTTACTTGCTTGCCAAGTACAATAATTGTGGGGGGATTTGTCTTGGTGACAACTCGCAAAGAAAGTTACAGGATTTGAAGGATGCGGGGACCATATTTACTGTCAAATGCTACGATCCAAACCCAAATCCTGCACGTTTACCCGCGTCCATCTCTCTTCTAATATGTAATAACATGTAAACAGTGTGAAGTCAGCATTATGCCTGTGAGAAATGACCAGTGCATCAAGAAAATACAAATCAAAGTGAAGCAAAGCAGTATGCAAATAGGGTTTGTTGACATTAGTACATGGCAAGATTCATCACAGCTCTGTGGCAATCCTCAGGAGCATCCTTACCGAGCTAAACTCCGTCCGAACGCTCTTCATCTCCCTGCCTCACAGAGCGCCGACACAAATAGACCCCGCAATGGGAATTGTGTGCCATTATGACCGAAGCATAGCCCTCTGTAACGAAACAAATGCACATTGTCATCCGAGGAAATATTCATGAATAAAAGCAGGAATGTATTTTGATAATGTTAGGACATGAATACTGATAATAAGTAAGGGTTTGTGTGCAAGGGTTTTCCTCCGCGTCCAAACTAAATTATTTGACTATTGTGGTTTCAGCAGCATTGTGCCTTTGCTCTTTAGGATTTATTTTCTTTTTAAAAAAAAAACAAAAAACAAAAAAAAAAACCAACCCATTTAGTTCTGACAGGAGACAGTGTAGACACACCCACCAGTAGGAGACACTAATGCTGCGACAAGGACACAATCCCTGAAGACGGCTTCCCAAACGGGCTTTTCCCCTGTGCTCTCCGGGCGCCCTAATCAGTGTGCGACCTTCCCTGACTTTAGTAAATAAAGTTCACTCTGAACTACCTTGTACCTCTGCTGTATTTTGGAGAGCCTTCTGCACCAAGATGTGTTAAAACTTCAAACTGTGTAAAGGATAAAGGACGTCACACTTGCCAGAATGCAATGCTCATTTTTTCTATTTAAGGGGTTTATAAAAGATTACTTTACCTGATCAATATCTGCCAATATGATTGAACCAGTGCATATCTTATAGTCCATTTAGTTGGGAGTCTAAATTAAAAGTAAAAGGTATAATGCGTCACTTTTCTGCAATGAAATGTTTGTTTTGGAAAAGGGTCAACCTCTGCAGATGATTCAGCTTCCTGAACGATGAACAATGAAGTAATCCTAACCGGGAGAAAGCGACTGCAATGACGCCAATGGTGGTGAAAAGACAACAACTCCCATAATGCCGCGCTACTTCACCAAACTCTTTTGTCATTGTTTTGATAACGAGACCCCTACTGGCAGAAAATGACATGCGTATAGTGCGATTACCGTTTTCCATGTATGTATTTTGCTAATCCTCTCATGTTGCAGGGATGATGATGACATCAATGATGTCGCCTCCATGGCCGGAGTGAACCTGAATGAGGAGAGCGCAAGAATACTCGCCACCAACTCTGAACTAGTGGGAACGCACATCCGCTCGTGTAAAGACGAGGCCTTTCTCCAACCGGGACTGCTCCATCGACGAATTCTGGAAACGGGTAAGATTAGAGTCTCGTAAACACTTAACTCTTTAATGTTCTGAGTTGCAGTTACAGAACGCTCGCCTCTCAGAAACAAAGTGGTTGTTAAAGCAGCAGAAGAAAAAAAAAAATGCACCCCACCGTTCTGCTCTGAGCAACAATCCAAAGCTGAATATCCAGGCCGCAGCAGTGATGAAATCACTAACTGTTGTCTTTGGCGTTAGGAACATGTTGTTTCTGTATTTATAGTGTCATCACTAAAGACAGTTTTGATTTTCTCTCTGTCAGAGGTTCAGTCTCAGCCTTTTCTTGTTTGGCCTCGGTTTAAATTTGATACACTTAACAATTCTTTCACCTCCTTTAATGAATTCTTCAGTGGCTGTCTGAACTCACTGGACCCCAGGCGCACACATAAATACTTTATGGGTTTGTCTTTTGAAGGCTGGCTGTCAGATTGTCCTCTGGACTAAAGGAACAGAGTTTAGAGGAATGAGACTTGGCAGTGAGATTTTGATTCTGTCTCTCTTTTTAGTGGGTCTTGACACTCTGAAGGCACACAGTATTGCGTGTGCTAATCGATACAGGTGGAGAGGTCTTGGTTTGTTTGCAGCGTCACACGAGAGTGATAGTGTCTTCATTACCTCTTTTTGCTACCGGCAGTCAGTTTTATTGCTTGAAATATACTTTAGGCTCTCGCTGCACAGTGAGACCTGTGAAAACGTATAATGAGCAGTATTACTCAAAATAAAAACTGTGCCTAGCGTCTTGCTCCTGTGCATCAGATCAAAAAAACACACAGCATAATTCCGCGTGACGGGGAGTCTCGCGCCCTTATCTTGTTTTATCTTAATTAAAGTATCTTTAGTGTAGCACGGAAGCCTGCGGGTCATGTTTCGTTACGTGGACTCTTGGTATGGTTGTTATCCCGTCACCTTGGGGCAGAGGGGTTTGTTTAAAAATATAAATCTTTCCTCGGGGGGGGCACGCAGCATGATATAGGGCAGGAGGCTAGGGCGCCCCCTGCTGGGGAAGTGGCACTTATGCAGCTTAGTTGTGTCAGTGATTGGCCTCTCTGTGCTCTCAGCTGACAGCAGTCCGAGGGAGCCTCCCCCGGCCTGCCAGCTCCACTCAATCAGAAGCCTTTGCTGCACCTCTTCACTGTACAAGCACCAAGTTCGCCTCTTGCTCTGCCTTCTTATTTTTTAAGGAACATCCTGCTGAAACTTCCCTGTGACCTCTCCTGCCTCCTGGTTGCCCCCACGATAAGACGGGTTCCAGCACGTGTGTGTTTATGACGTGGCCGGAGGCATTATTTTTTTCGGGTTGTCCGCCCGGCTGTACCTTTTTTGTGCATGCCATATCTTAGGAACGCCTTGAGGAAATTTCTTCAAATTTGGAACAAACGTCCACTTGGACTCAAGGATGAACTTATTAGATTTTGGTGGTCAAAAGTCAAACTCACTGTGACCTCACGCCTTACACATTCTCGTAAACGCGATATGTCTGGTACGCCACGAGGGAATTTCTTTAAATTTGCCACAAACATCCACTTGGACTTGAGGGTGAATTTGTTGGTCAAAGGTCAAAGTCACCGTGATCTAACAAAAGACATTTTTTGGACATAACTCAAGAATTCATATGCTCATGAGGACACAAATGATGATTTGGACATGATGATTCGACTGGTTGGCTGCGGCAACACCAAGGCGGGATTATAGTTTCCTTTTTATATCAGTAGAGACATCCTGATTCCCCATTCATTCCCCCTTATTCATTTTCTTCTTTTTTGAATTCTGATTCCAGGAGAGGATGTTAGTGGCCTCTTTCTATCCCCTTCTTTATTTTCCTCTTTATGTCTCTCCATGTCTCGTTTCCTCTCCTCTCTTATTCATCCCCTCCAAACAAACACTTATGTCGCCCTCCTCCCCCGAAACCTCTCTCTCTCCCCCTCCCCTCATGACTCTTCGGGCTGGTCCTTGAGCTGGGTATGGGAGGAGAGGCAGTTGCATTTCTGAAGCTGCAAAACAGCGCAGCCCCCCCCCCTTCTCAGGAACCAGAACACAGGCACAGCTGGAGCTCTCTAGAAAAGCTCCTCAAAGAACTGATAGTCCACTGATACTTTTAAGATCCACACACACGACAGGAAACACACAGGTCCTCATATCTACTAAAAATAATTAAAATAATCGCATACTAAAAATGAAAGACCTGAAAATATATAAGAAAATTATTATTAATTTATTTTCATTCTCAAATATAACTTGATAGCACAGTGTAATGGCTGAAAAGAGAGCACTGACACAAACTAATGGTTCATTCCGATTGGATGCTATTTTTTCTCGAGCTTAATTTCCTGCAACTTGAACGTGATTCACTTTCAAAACTTTCTCATGCCGCACTCGCATCGTGTCAGTTTTACCATGAAACTAGCATGACCTGCTACTTGGGGAAAAACACACTGGTCAACACACACATATCAGCCTATTAAGTATAAGACCGGAGCTCCTGTATCTCTCTCTTGGCATCAGAAATGGTGAAATGTGTGTTAAAACATATCTCTGCTCTCTGGGTTTTTAATTTGTCAAGTCAAGTGTGTGTGATGGCATCGCTGCTATTTGAGGATGGATTGGACCTTGACTCCTGATGTGCAGGGAAGTGAGTTCATGGTAATCAGGATGAAGATCAGCACTTACAAATCCAAGATCACGGTTCCCTCCCAGAAAAGGTAAACTGCTCAATTCAGGGCGGAGCAGCTGTCCCGAGAGGAGTTCAGGTGTCTTGGGGTCGTTTGTGGGCAGAGAAAAGATAAAATCACATAGTTGCAGCCGTTATAGATATAAACTAGTCTAGTTGGGTCATTCAGGACCTTTTCCATTTTCACTGCCAGCTACTTTTCAGGGGGACCCTTGTTGCTATGATACCATTTAGTCATATACTAAATACATATTCCAGTTACCAGGCCTCAATGCAGATTGTGCCTCTCCATTGGATGTCGACTGTTGTGTTGAAAGTGATGAGCAGGCATGAGAGCGTATCGTGTTATTTAAGAGAGCCGCATGACACAGAGCATAAGAGAAAAATTTACACATAATCTATGTTTGCATTGCTCCTACTTGGTATATCAAACTGTTGCCAACCTAATAAGTCTTCTCTTAATAAACATTGTAACTGCACATGCAAAAAGGTGGGCATGTAGTTCCCTGTACAACTGGGGTTCTCAAACTATTTCAGACCAAGGACCACTTAACCAATAAAAAACCCTCACGGACCACCTAACTCCCCAAATATCTAAAAACAACAGGCCTGCTTACCACTGCAACAGTATTGTGAGCCGATGCGCTCACACAGGGAAACCACAGGGGGAGAAATGAGACAGGGAGCGTTCGGTACAAGAGTGAGACAGTTTATTAGAGGCGGCTTGGACGTTCTTCCCGTCTCCGTCTCCGTCCCTGTCCCCGTCTCCGTCTCGGTCTCGGTCTCGGTCTCCTTCCGTCCGCTCGGTCTCTCCACCATGAGCCCAGCCTACTGCAAGACAGAACCAGGTCATCGGCGTGTTTTTATTGTGCGACTAATTACCTGATTCCATCCAGCTGCCTGGCCTCCAGCTGAGCCACTCCCATCTCCTCCCTAGCAGCCAACCTCCACACCCCACTGCCACAAGTATATTACACATGATTGAGCTTTATGTGACCTTCTCTACATCGCTCGTTCACACATTAAATCAACAATACAAATACAACTACGGAATCTACACGCATTTCATTCGTATGCGATCTAAACGGTAAATGCTGATAGATTTTACACATCATATGAAACGTAGACGACATTTATTACTGAGTTTATGTCCGAGCGAACTTCAAAACTTACTTTTGAAAATTAAGGTTTTTTTCACATCCAAGCTTTTTTCATGAAAATATTTTGTATTTTTTTCACATTAAAACTTTTTCCGTGAAAATTAAGTATTTTGACATACAAGTTTTTTTCAGGAAAAATTAAGGGTTTTTTCACATTCAAGCTTTTTTCAAGAAAATGTAAAAAAAAAAAAAATTTTTACTTAAAGCTTTTTCTGGGAAAATTAAGTATTTTCACATCCAAGTTTTTTTCATGAAAATTAAAATAAAAAATGTTTTTACTTAAAGCTTTTTTCTTGAAAATTAAGTATTTTGACATCGAAGCTTTATTCAGGAAAATTAAGTTGTTTTTTTTACAGCCAAGCTTTTTACATCAGGGTAACAATACACACAATGAAGTGCAAAACATATCATTTAATTATTACATATATAATGTAAATGTCATTATTCCATTTTATATTATGCACTTTGTATATATTAATATTACATTGTAATATATATAATATAATACATAAAAATTTTCACAATAAATATTACCAACACACAAACAAAAAAAACTAAAAACATTTTTATTCTTTCTTTGCGGCCCGGTACCAAATGATCCACGGGCCGGTACTGGTCTGCGGCCCGGTAGTTGGGGACCCCTGATGTACACTATCTTAGTTTATCGTGTTCACATGCTAACATTTACTAATTAGCACTAAACACACAGTACAGTTTAGGCTGATGGATACAACTAGTTTTGCAGGTATTTGGTGATAAACCAAAACCGAAGCATTTAAAAATAAAAATAAAAATGAATTCTTAACTAAACTGGTTACAATTTATCCTCAAGGGGACATGGATGTCTGTACCAAATTTCATGGCATTTTATACAATTTTATTTTGAAACATTTCAGTCAAAACCACAAATGTGAACCTCATGGTGGTACTGGAGGTAAAAAGTCAGGGGATTAGCAAAGTCATTAAGATGCATTTCCTGGGAAATGTTAATATCTGAACCAAAGTTCACGACATTCCATCCAATAATTGCTGAGATAATTCGGTCTGGACCAAAGTGGCGCACAGACAGACTGACGAGTTTTGCAGCCTGCGTGGATAAAAATGCAAAACATTTCATCCAAGTAGAGATGTTACAATCCTTGGTGCAGGTTATTCCTGTTATCCGTTCAGTTTTCTTATAAATTAAGCAAAATATCAAAGCTGTTCAGTTCATTAGTGTCTTTCTGGCCCGTTTTGTTCTCGGTGAATAATAGTGATTTGTACAATTTCGAGAATGTGTTTTGTGGCTCTCTGGCTAAGTCTCTTAAACTTTCTCTGAAATATTAATGTCCCTGAAAGATCTTATTTTTAGGAAACCGAGCCTATTAGTGTTTTTCTTTGACCTGGTGACATTGCCACGTGTGTTGCCACTGTAATTATAAGGCTAACAGGGCTCCCTCCATCCATTTCAAAGCTTTTGCGGATGAGGAGTATATGTATTGTGCAGCTGATTTAAATAATTGGTGTGGTTTACTTAAAATGGTGCCAGAGAGAAAATGATGGTAATGGAAAAAGGAAGTTGGAAACAGATAGTAACCCCACCAAAGTCTGTCCTCCTCTCTTTTGTTATGACTTCAGATGAGTTTCGCTCCAAGGAAACTAAATTATCCTACGAAAAGAGATGGTCAATGTCGTTTACACACTTGAAGGAGCTTAGCTAGTAAAGCCTCTCTGGAATTTGCACTAAGACTGTGAAACAAATTAACTTTTCTGTGTGATGAGTCCTATTTCTGGGAGTTAATTGCACGTACTAATGCAGACAGTCTTTCTGTGTGAATGTGTGTGTGAGTACAGTAGGTGTGTGTGAGTGGATGATGAAAGTTGTGCTCTTCTGTTGGTGTGTTTTTATTAGTTCTTTGGGTGTGTGTGTTTTTGTAGCGAAATAATTACCTTTTACCTGCTTAGCTGTTGTTTTTTCTCAAAGTGGCAAAAATCGTGGAAGCAAGTGATGATAAAACAATCACTTTCACCCTGTTTGTCCCTTCAGTAGAACAAATGAAGAAAGGCAATATTATATAATTACCAGATGCTAAAGCGGAGGATCCACAATGTGTAACACTTTCTATGTGTCTATAATGCATCATAAACAAAATGTGTTATATAGTTATACTGTACATAGTATATGATTATAATGCATTTATGGCATTATACAAATATAATGTATTACAACTATGAGCATTATAATGATCCTTGCAGAAAAAGTCATATAGCATTATGATACTTAACCTTATAAGTCATTATAAAAGGCTTTATAATGTGTTAATAATGTGTTGTGTTTATTGTTATAAAGCATTAAGGTTAATTATGAGTGCTTTTGACAGTAATTATACAATACTTTTACAGCGCTCAAAGCAGATTATAATGCATTATAAGCATGTTTATAATGCATTATAGACATGGGCGTCATAGGAAGTGTTACCCAACATATTCGTTTGCGACAGAATCTTTAAGTTGAATGAGAAATCTGGTTTTAATTATTGATCGTACTAAATGTGTGTGTGTGTGTGTGTGTGTGTGTGTGTGTGCGTGTGTGTGTTTTCCGTGTGTCTGTCCTTCACAGCTAAGAAGTTTGGAGTCACGGACGTCCCGATGGAGGCGGTGACATTCATCTCACACGCCACACAGTCACGACTTCGAACTGTAGTAGAAAAGGTTTCGACCATCGCACAGCACCGAATGGACTCCTGTAAGGTACGACGAACAAAAACACACACACACACACTCACATACCCACAAGGTTGAGGTGTCTCGAGCTGTAGGAGTTATTTAATGCATTTTATCATTTTATTTAGCCTAATTAATTTCAAATAAATGTTAATTGTTTCTCACTGCACTCCAGATACGTCGACTTTCACTTTCCCTGCCAAACGTTTTAAAGCTTTGGATCTCACGTTCACTTCTTTTTTTTTTTGTAACGCTTCATCGTCTGTAGTCGTCGCTCTTTTCTTTGTTTGTTCAGCCATAGTAAGTAGTAGCTTCACTCGCCACGCTAGCAGGGACGAGAACAAACTCCGCCTCGTGCACAAGTGAGTTGAAGAGCGAGTCAGTCGCGTTAGCTCCGCCTACCTTCTCTGGAGCACCAACCACGGCTGGGTGATGAAAAAACCTGTCGCTAACTGTGCGCCGCTTGCACACCCAGTTAGCAATACTACACGGCCATAATCACTATTATGTCAACTTATTCTTAAGAGACATTTATTGAAATGAAAATCTTCAAGATGATTACTTTAAGAGCATTAATAAATATAAGTATCGTTCAGCAGTAACAGAATTGACACCCGTCCCTCGTAGGCGGCCAGTACAGCCCAGACTATTTAAGTGTTGCCACAGCATTGAAGCCGCCATTCATTCTCAACAAGAGGGGACAGTGACTATGTTTATGTCAAACTTTGACCTCTGTTATTGTAAAAATGTCATATATCCTCGCAACTGTTCACATAAATGGGCAGACCATTATATATATATATATATATATATATATATATATATACAGCATATATATATATATTTATATATTTATATATATATACAGTATATGTCTAATTTTTGGGAGTTGGGAAAGAAACTTCATCAGGACATTGAAGCACACACAAACTCGAATACTGTGTTGCTCGCATGCTCTGTCATTCCCACACAGACACACAGTGGCATGCGCACAAATGCATTTTCATACTTACACATAAACTCGCGGACGAAAATGCAAGTGTACCCGTAACGTAAACACATAAAAGTTGTTGTGAGTCTTTTTTTTTTTAACCTTTTAAGTCGATAAACAGGAGAGCTCAGACTTCTCAGTCAGTCAGCCAAAACTTGAGGTGTAAAAGAACTTCTAAGTGCTCGTCTCCTGCGTACCTTTCTCGTTATTGGTGACTTTATCTCTCATAGCCCTTGAATGCAACTATATAACCGCATTTAATTGGTGTTCTTTAAAGCACAAATCCATCTCGACTACAAGGGTGAATCTTGCCGTTGTTGGGAGAACTGGGGGGAAACTTTGAAAATGTGTTTTTCCTGACACCAGAGAGGGAGGAAGAGGAGGAGGGAGGAAGAGCATCGCTACAGCTGTCCCCATCTTGTTTGGCGCTTCTTCTTCTATCCGTTCGTTCTTTCCCTTTTTTGTGGTTTTGTAAATGAGGTGTGTGTGCGAGAGAGGCACGGCGCTCTGTGAAGCCACTCTGTTGACATCAGCGGAAAAAAAAAAGAGAAAAGAAAAGACCAAAAGACAAAGCGGCCTTAAAGAGCAACCGGGCTTCGGCGGCGGCGGCAGGAGCTACGGCAAGAGTGCAGGCTCAGCGCTGCAACAAAGAGGAGGGAGGCTGGATGAGAGAGAGAAATGGAGGGGGGGTATGGAGGGGTGCTGGCGATGAGCCTCCTCTGATGTGTCTTTGTGTTCTGTGCCACCCAGCTTCTCTCATCCACTCATGGGAACACACGCAGACCTGACACACACACACACACACACACACAGATAGAAGAGCGAGTGATATAGAAATCAAGTGCGAGAGGAGAGCAGAACTGCATATGAGACATGCAGACGTACAAAAACATGTGAAATAAGCAATTATCCTATTAACTTTTGATGACCTACAAAAGTTGGTGTTTTTTGTTTTACACTTGCTTTTCCATTTCCCAAGCGGGAAGTGATGCGCAGTATGAAGAGAAGCGTCGTCTTTAAGACGTCTTTAGGAAAAGTTAGTGTGTGTTCAGTCGTTGTCATCAGACAAGCTTAAAGTTGGTTTAACCAAATGTTTTGTTAATGATCATGGTGTTTTTTAATCATAGTTTTTAATGGGGATGGTCCATTATGCTGTTCTTGTTTGGGAGCTGTATCGCTGTTTTTTATGCATTGGCAAGGATACAAAGAGCACTTCCAGCACAATTCCAGTCAATGCGTACAATAAATCACACCTGGACAAAGTGTTTTATTAATTTGAATTACAAATTATAAATTACAAAGAAAGTAAAAAAATTAAAAAATTAATTCAAATAAAACATCAACTTCTCAAACGTTCTCACCGAATAGGCACAATTATTTACTTTCACTCTCAACCTATAATGAGGACTGACCCCTGTATATTTTCAAGCACGCTTATTTATGATCACACACATCTTGTAAAAATGTTTTTTGGCAGTTTGCTGTTCATGTTGTGCCTCCTCTGATCTAAATTTTTTTTTAATAACCAATAATGAAAATAATCCTTAGTTGCAGACTAAACTGTAGAACAACAGTCTTATCAGAACAGTTTATTTATCTACTGTTCAGCACTATTGTTCATGTTGTGAATGTCGGCCCCTTAATGTAGGACAATAATTACCGTTGCAACTAAAAGTGGACTCTCATAACATTTTTGTGGAGAGTACACACCATGCCAAACTTGTTGTCTCTAAAGTCTTAAAGGGATACTTTGTATTGTTTGAATGTTGTTATATGAGGTACTGATCCGTGTTTTTAAAGGGTTAGCTCTGATTCACCAAAGTCGCACAATAACACAAAAGATCTAACCATTCGAGGCGGCGGTAGACCAGCAAACCCCCGTGTTCTGAGAGGTAAAACGACTGCTTTTTTGTCAAAGGAGTCTGGTGGTTTTGAAGAGAGCGTAGATAACGGCTTCAGTTCCCTGTCGGAAAGTTCAAGTTTAGGTTTTATTAGTCACATGGCGGTTCACACAGGGTTGACGAGAGAATGGGTCAGCGCCGCGCTAAAAAGCACTGAAAGTCATAAAAAGATAAAATGACATTAATAAGATAGAAAGACAATGACAAGATAAAGTGACAATACGTTGTAAGATAAGAAAGTGATGACATATTTAAATATAATATTATATACAGGATTGTGTGTAAAAGAAAGTGAAAGTAAAGCGGTGAAAATACTCTAAATATAGCATACACTTAAACTGATAATGATTTCTTTTAGGTGAGCCTTTCATTTACGTCCACAGCAGGACATTGTTTAGCTTTCGTTCCGGTACTCCTGTCTGTATGTATGTACCTCATACATCCCCACTTCAAAACATCCAAACTATCCCTTTAAGTCTCACGTTTCTCAATTTGTCTTTCACTGATGCCCCACACGTCTTCACTACACTAGTCATTTATTTACAGTTGATGATGTCATTTCTGCACTGAAATGTGTGCCCGAAGCCTCCGAAGCAGCCACTGCTTTTCAACTGTTGCCGTCGTAGTGATTCTCTCTCGATCTCCTTGTCAGGACGACGAGTGCTACGAGCAGTCTGCAGACGTTCGCTCTCAGCTTCGCTTCTTCGAGCAGCTAGAGCGAATGGAGAAGCAGAGGAAGGACGAGCAGGAGAGAGAGATCCTGTTGAAAGCCGCTAAAGTAAGTTATTGTCCCCTCACCGTCTTACTGTGTGTGTGTGTGTGTGTGTGTGTGTGTGTGTGTGTGTGTGTGTGT
>CALSBV010012174.1:8673279-8678610 GCA_943590825.1 Bovichtus diacanthus | reverse complement strand
TGTGTGTGTGTGTGTGTGTGTGTGTGTGTGTGTGTGTGTGTGTGTGTTGCTGACAGATGAATTTGAGTGTGACACCAGTGGATGAAGTGACCTCCCCGCGTCCTCCCAGGCTCCTGGCTCCGGGGCTCCTCTGTCCTGGCTCTTCCTCACTGGACACAGCGAGGAGGGGGGACCTCGTACACTACGCAACCCCCATGCACCATACCGCCGACACACACTCACACCCAATCCCAACCCCGTGTACAACCTGCACAACATCCCTCTATCAGCCTTGACAGCTCAGGAGATGATGTGATTGGTTGATGAAGAAAAAATAGAAATGCACTCTTAGTGATAAAGGGGCATATACAGTACAGGACAGTGAGGTAGATGGGCCTAATCGTAACATGTAGTCTCTATAAAGACATGATGTAATTATGAATATTATTTTACTCTAAAAGTAGAGTGTAGGTGTCACTTTTACCCTGCTGATAGATGTATCACTGTTGCACAAAGTTCATGGCACAATAAAACAAATAGATGACAGAAATAGCTGCACTAACTTTGCATCCTGTCATTGTTACCTGCCCACTATGCTGATCTCAAACCTGTACCTGTAGAGACATTTGTTTATCAGTATCTTCAAATTTGGAAAGATCACCACTGACCCAAAAAAAAAAGAGAGAGAATCTTTTTGCAAATGAAAATGCCTCGCGGTGCAACATTAGCAGAAAGCTAGGTTAATTTAATTAATTTTGAATGGAGCAAATGTCCCACAGTAAAGATTCTCATTGCAGCACACCTCGCCGTCTTAATTGCATTATTACGCTCCGGTCCTGCCATGCAGGATATTAGAAAATCCTCTGGTTGATGAACACTGGCCACCAAACCTCATGACCTGTCTGTTTTTTATTTTATTTTAGGAGAAACCAGATAGCCCCGCTGCTGGTTGTGAAAAAAGACATTGCCTCAGCAGAAAAACGACACTTTGAAGTGTGTTGTTAACAAAATGAACAGTGACGCTTTTATGTCCTCTGTCCCTAGTTCTACATGGTTGAACAGCGTAATCTGTTTTTAAATTATTTATTTTTTTATACTGTGAACAGTTCTCTTCATTAACAGTGAAGAACTCGAATTTAGCCAAGCTCCTGTTGTAAGGGTTTACCTCCAGGCTGTGTGGGCTGCATGAGCATCACTGAGGAGAGTTTAACTTCATGTCTGTGGTGGACAGCAAATAATTGTTTAATAATTGTCAGATATGTTACACCACCACACTGCCTGATGGCTAGTATGTTTTTATATTTAGTAACTGTTTAATCATGTATGTTATATCTTTTTTTATGTTATCGTGTGGACACGAGCACAGGATACCTTCAATGTTGGTTTGAAGGAAACAGGGAAAATACATCCTAAAACACTGTTAAAAAAGTTACTGATTATTCTTTCTTTCAATTTAGAGTTTAGTTTTCTTACCCCCAACGATAACTGTCGAACTGTAAATGTCACGTTTTGGCATTTGTTCTTTAAAAAGAGATTTTTATTTTTATTTGCACTTTCCATTTTAGGCCAACATTCAACCAGTATACAGGGAGAAACGCATCACTGAACACATCAAGCTCAAAACTTCATAACGTTATGCAGCCAGAAGACACAAGTGGCTCATCTCACTTTTTCTCATCTTAGGTCTTTAGGAAGGAAGGAATTTAATGAATTAATCTAAAAAATAAGGACTTAATTTTTATTATATTTGTTTTAAATCAATCTTTCAAAAATCATTGCAATTTAAAATCTAAAAATACTTTGTAACATCTATGTTTTAAAAAATTATTTACAGAATGCCTCTCGCATTAAAGTCACACATATCTGTAAAGTGAAACCAACAACAATCATGTTTTGTTTGGGGCCGGCATGCTCGCAGCAGATGCCCCGTCTGCTAGCTCGCGACGACGTGGGGGAAAAGTGCTAATTCAATGACAACCGGTTATTTAATGTAGCGACCAATATTTAATGTAGCTTAAATGTATACGAGGCACGGTGTATTTTGTGCTTTGTGTTTCAAACTTGGCACAATTGTTAACATTTGAAGTAATGTAAACTAATTTTTAAAAATCATCCGGGCAAACCAACCGGTGAAGTAAAAGCAGACATAAAAAAAAATAAAAAAATTCCCAAATCACTCCTGGAGTATCATAAACTTCACCGATTGATTGTATCCTGTAGAACACTGTATTTGAGTTTTGTCTTTCTTATTTAAGTACAGCACATTCCACCCAACAGAGCTTGTCAGCATCTACTATCCGGCCCCTTCCTCCCCTCTGCTCTTTCCTGTAAGTGGGAGAACCAGGGCGGCTGACAGAGGAGATGTAAAGCATGCCAGTGGCACCGCTGCCCTTTGTAAACAGTCCATCTGTACCAACCCCTCCCACTCTCCCGCCCCTCCGCCACCCACCTCCCCGCCTGCTTGCCTGCCTGCCTGCCTGCCTGCCTCTCTCCTGCTCGAGCGCCGGCTAATTTGACCTCTTGAATAAGAAACCCGTTGAAATAATCCCCTCCACCCCCGTCTTCTCTCCTCCTCTCTTCACAACAAGCCCCCCCCCCTCCTGTACAGCGTCCATTTAGAATATGAGTCGAGTCTTGAGGGATGCTCCGGCCGACCGGAGGGCGAACACATTAGTCTTAGTTGAGATACAGACCAGGACGTGAACCTCCTGATATATTTAAAGCCAATTAGCAGGAAGGCTATGAGGAGAGGAGGAGGAGAGGAAGGCAGGAGTGGGGCCATTGATTTAGTATTGGAAGGATAAATTAAGTATAAAACCAAAATAGATATTTATGACCTATGAGTGTACTTTAAAATATATTCAAGGATTTTTATCCCTGGCATTTGCTTATATACCTTTTCAAATGTGCCAGTGAATTAAATGATGGTATTCGACTAAATGTAAGATATCTGCAATATTTGCCAAAGGACCTATTGGACAAAAGGTAAAAAAGATATGTTTGCGTGAAGATTTAAATGCCTTTTCATGGACCTGACCTCATTTTTAATCCGGCAAAAATGAAACTACACAGATCATATCCAGACCCCAACAAAAATAACAGCACTCTGTTAGTGTGTCGCACCATAATCTGCCGTATCGCCTGCAGTGGTCCTCCGTACATGTACATTTGGCTGTGTGGTGAAGGATTCCCAGGGACAAGCACATTCACCCAGATCATGGCTGCTGATTAAAATAGAAGTGCTGTGTTGTTACGCCAGACACACAGACACACACACACACAGACACACACACACACACAGACACACACAGCCACGGTTAGCCACACTGGCGCACAGTGACACACACACAGCCACTGATACTAATACTCACCAACATCCTTTGCCCTGTGTGTGTGTGTGACTGTGTCTGTGTGCTGGCTCCTGCAGAATTTTTAATAACCTCTTTTGATTAGAATCCCCCTCCAGCGGCTTATTTAGGGCTGGATTTGGAGCGGGTTTAAAGGCCACCACCCCCCGGGGGGCGCTCCATTGCACTTCTCTGAATTCAAATACAATGTCCTTGACACCTCTGTATCCTGTTCCCATTTTGCACTATTTTTGCTGCAGCAGCAACAGATGAGCAGTGAAGAGGGGGGGCCGGGCTCCTTAAACCAGCTGTTAACCTGTGTCCCCCCCCCTCCCTTTACTCCACAGAGTCGCTCCAGGCAAGAGGACCCAGAGCAAGCTCGACTGAAACAGAAAGCTAAGGAGGTAAGCTGCTGCGGAGATCATTACCCTTGACATTTCCCCGACTCCACTGTATTAATTTTTCATGCCTCACTACATATGTAATGCCATTTAAAGTCGGACTTAAAAAAAGTTTGAGGAATTATTCGCGCCAATTGATGTTCATGTGTGGAAAATGATTTTCTGCTCACCAAAGACCCCCCCCCCCCATTTCTTCGTCTATTTCAGCCTCTTCATGCGCCCGTTTGAATTTTGACTAGCTGCGGATCATTGAGGCTTGACTTTCGCTGGTCAATGGGTATCAGGCGTAGTGCAATAACTGCATAGGTCCATTCTGCATTTTCTCCTCTTAATCCTCTTTGCTAATGATATTTGTTTATGCCATTACCTTTAAAAACAAAACTATAACATCTGTTGTTCAACATACTTTCTATGTTATGAAAAAATCATTTCTTTTCACGTCTCTTTGGAAAAGAGTCAATTTGCAACAATAGTTCAAGTAAGAGCATACAAGGAAAAGCAAGTGAATGTACCAGTGCATGCTCCACATTAACTTTTACTACTACAAAGGAACAAAAATAGTTATTTCCTTCTTCACGTAATAGGCCAAGGCAGAACACGTAGTGTTGCAAATTGGGAGATGATTTACTGATGTGGTGCATGGCAGTGCGCTGATTTATCCTCCTCATTTTAAGTGCAGGTTTCGTATATGGTAACACTCCCAGTGGACCCCAGAAAGTAGACCACTCTTCTTTTAGTGGTTGGTTTATGTTGTTTACGCAAACGCAATAGATCTGTCACAGCGGAGGTTTGCATTTGTTTTTCGCTTTGTTTACTCCAGAATAACTTCACTGGGTGTTTTCAGTCCTTGGCGTGCTAACAAGGATCAAGAGGATTGTCTTGAGCTTCCATAGAGAAGTGTGAGTAGGCAGGAGGATAAAACGAGCACCATCACCTGTTGTTGTTGTTGTTGATGTTAAGGAGCAGACGTGGTTTCTTCTACGTCGCTTGCTCTTTTCAAAAAGCCTTTTATTCATCCAGGTAAAGTTAACTGAGCACGTCTGCACTTTTCTCACTGCCACACGCATTTACACTTCCACACTTTAACAGTTTCCCCCCTGACGGCCCCCCAGTGCGACCACTGTCTTCTAAAGTTGGCCAATCAGCCATTTCCATTTTTAGGGTTAACTATAAATGCCTTGCTCAAGGGCAACTCAGTGTTGTTGTTTGAAGCATTTAATTTTTTAGGGTCGCCAGTCTGTTCCGGTGAACTTGTGACCTTCAAGTGACAAGTGGACTTCTCTTACCTCTGGCTACTGGCAGCGCTCTGTCTTTGCTCTGCATCTCTCCGGGACATTTCTTTCTAGCAACAGTGAGCCCTGCTGCAGTTTAGAACATTCACACTACATCTCAGCCTACCCATAAGCCCCACATATGCAAATGAAGCCGCGTAATAGGCAGCGGGATAGGTTCGCCCCAGGGGCCATGTGATCAAAGCGGATCTCCTCCCTGTTAAGTGGCAGTCCGCTCGTCATCTGGATACGGCCAGATTAGCGCCTGGTGAAGAGACGCCGCCATGCACGTATGCGCATTTCCATTTTCATCTGGAATTTTAAGAAGGTGGT
>CALSBV010012174.1:8660779-8670779 GCA_943590825.1 Bovichtus diacanthus | reverse complement strand
GCTTTAAAGCAAACCATGCCAAGAACACGGATATTTCCAATGTATAGCATTGTGAAGATGAGTTGGTTAAGGAGCCAACCATCATAAACTATTGCTCTTTTTCTAGTCTCCATTACCATGCCCTTGCAGCAAGACACTTCTAGCATAGAGTGATTCCAGAGAAAAACCAAGAGCTGTCTAATAGGAATCTCAAAGGTTTTTTGTTAGAATAATTTTCCTCAAATATTTTTCTTCTCCAGGCATTGAGAGATTTATTTTGCCCGTTTCGACGCACCAGCATTACTTGAAATGTCTTGAACCTCTACCGAATTAATTCTGCCCTAGCTCAACTTTGAACCTTGCATGGCTCCAATTAAAAGCCTGCAGTCATACAGCCCTCCTTGCTTTATGAACATATATGTTAGAATCCATGAATTGAATTAGAGCAATACTCATGTGACATATGCTCAACCATGGTCAAATTGAGCATATTTAGCCTCTTGAAGTATAAAGACTTGCTCATTTACTGTATGTTGCGCATTCCAAATCACAACCCTTTGCTCAGCCAGTATGCACCGGGCCTTAATGCACACATACGTGTTTTCTTGATGGCCTGGCATCCTCCACAAGTGACCAGGTCATGGAGAGATTGGAATCCACCCACACTGAAAGCCCCGAGAGCCAGAGCCTCACACTTCTCCGGAGAGGAGAGGCGTGTCAGAGGACAATGAAGCAGCCCCTTAGTTTTTATTAGGCCAGTTATATCTGCGAGTTCAGATGCTCTCATCCTCTGGCCCTCCACAAACTGCTCTGCTCAAAGAGGCGCTCTCCCCCATCAGCCAGGCCCCAGGGCAAAAGCCTGCTACCCTCCTCCATGTTCTCTCCCGGTCTGCGCTGAGTTTCAAAGAGAATTCCTGCTGTTTTGTGCGTCCCAATTCAAAAGTTGTTATCTTCTTGTCTTCTGGCCTCACAGATGCACAATACCTCAATATGAATGAAGCTGCAAGTAGAAGAACACTGTGGAAAGATCATGTCTTTTTAAACCTGTTTCTTTTTCACAAATGAGGTCATGCATTCGTTCTGCAGGTGTGCTTTTTTCTTTTCTTTTGACATCATTTCAGCTGGATTTCTATGTTTTTTGAAAGATCATAAAAGGTTGATGTGGCTAAGTTAATTATCACATAAAACAGGTCTGTTTTGGAGGTCCCTAAGATGTGAGGGCTACTAAATAGTACACTGTAACCCTATTTTTATTTGTTGCTTTGTTGCCGGTAGTCTCAACTTCAGTTTTCTTCTTCACCTCAAGACATGTTACGAGAAAAAAATAGAAGCAGGCTTTAAAAGTACCTTTGGTGTTCCTGTGTGTTTTCGAATATTACAAAGTGCTGTAATGAGAAGGAAAACAACAAAAAAAAGGAGATTTTTTTTTTGCCTCAGAGGGAGATAGCGACTCGTCTCCTCGCTGTACAAGCCTGTAGGTTCACTTTTCTCTTTGTGCACCAGAGCACTCCTTGGGACTCGAGCGACAGGGGAATTGGGCATGCTGAGCTACGCTGGTGGCGAGGTGCCAGCCTCCTGTGCCTGGGATATAAGTGAGAGGGAGGCAGGAGGCAGGACACGTTTCAATTAGGCAACAAACACCGCACACAGAGGATGATAGAAGAGGAAAAAAACACCTCACCAGCTAACTTCTCCCTTCTGACCTCTCCCAAAAACACACTTCCCTGAACCGCTCTGCTCCACCTTTTTTCTTCTTTTCTATTTAAAATCTAAGGTGTCATTTTTGTGGAATTCACATGGGAAGGACTGTACCGGGGGTCTTTGTGAGGTGATGCTAAGTGTGCCAGCTCGGCCTGCATGTTTCCATTAGATTGTCATGTTGGCTAATTAGAGAGCGGCAGCATGATTCACCTTGTTAATTAGGAGGACTTGCACACCATGTGCCTGGGGGCGGTGTGGGGAAGAGGAGCCCAGCCTCAGAGCCTGCTAGTCGCCTGCTGCCTATGAAGATTCCCCTTCTCATCTACCTTTCACTCCTTTTTTTTTTTTGATTTGGAAATGAATAAATCATTGAGATCGTCCTCTCTCGGAGTGTGAATATCTGAGTTCTCATCTTTTCCTGGATGCAAATTAGACGTGATCAATAGAAGGTGACGAGCGGCGAATCTAAATGTTAAAAAAAAAAGAGAGACAGGGAGAGAGAAGACTGCTAGACGCAGCACGCCAGCGTAGAATGAGACAAAGCGAGAGAACATTTAAAGTAGGAAATTTTCCCTTAGATAAGCAGTATTTTTAATGATCACCACTCTCCCGGTGAAAAGCCGTCAGAATATGCTTAACGCTGATTTCTGGCTTCTTCATTAAACACTTTTCCATGGCAAAATGTGTAGTGCAAATGTTATTATTTATAAAAGATAATACTTACTGCAGTGTAAAGGCATCGAGTCGTTTAAACGCTTTCAATGTATCCACGTATTTCACACAGTCTCACTCCACACGGTATAATTCCCGCAAATAAGTTGCAGATGAAGGGGACCCGTCGGGTCATGATAGTGACACTCACATAATGACCTTAGCTCCAGGGACGGCTGTGGGCGCCGAATAATTGGTCCTTGGCCCGGCAAACACTTCTGACATACTCTGCTTCAGAGGAAATGGAGCACTCTCAGCCAAGACTATTAGCTCATGCATGTATTTTTGAATTCATCTCCATAGGTAAAATAATATAATCAAAAACAGATTCACTTGAATATTTTAAGAGATTCATGTGTGTTGAGAAAGACGATGAAACAGAATTACAAAGGGGTTTTTTTTTTTTTTTTTTTTTTTGCATCTTTAATGCACATTTTCGGCCTCAACAGATTTATTATGCGTCATTCAAGAAGATTGGTATCATCACAATAAATGCAAACACAAATAGTTTTAAGTGTTGTGTCTGCTAAATACCGTAAAGGTTATTATGATAGGTGTCAATACATGCCGTTCCACCTGGCATTTAAAAAACACACTGTACTGAGTTCCTACATATGACTCTACTGTATATATATTTAATACCTATTAATGCAATTAGATATGACAGCTCGCAGCACACAATGTATATTACCAATTCAGTGTTCAATATTTTATCTTGATGAACGCTGCCGTATGTATTTGTTGAGTTCTGTTGATAAAGTCATACATGCCTCCATCCCGTTTTCACAAAGACTTGCCTACATTACCAGGTCAGGGCTAAACTCGTCTCTTTGTAGTGTCTGAGTGCAGATGGAGAAGTGAAACCTGATTGGTTACTGCAAATGGCGCTTCCCCCTGCAGCAAACTAACTGCCAGGCACTTCACATGAAGAAAGGCCTCAAGATGCAGCTCCCAGATGTTCCCGTAATGTCGGCCATGTGGGTGTCAGGTGAATGAGATCCATGGATTACAGACATGCATAAAACACATTTGTGAAATGTCCACACACTCTCATGTGAGGAAGAGGGAAACTCACAAAGAAGAAATTGTGTTTCGGATAACGGTATTGAAGTCGTGAAAAATATATCTTCCCTTTGATCTGACAAATAATTCCACTGGGCTTCATTCATGAAACATTTGCACACACACACATATGATCTTGACTCGTGCGTACACACAAACTAAGAACTTTTTTGAGATGAATGTTATTTTTTTTTAAGCACTCATAACCAATATGCTCAAATTATTGAGTTCATTTTTTTTCTTCTGTGTCAAGTTAGTGAATAAGGAACAATTAATGAGAAAACAAGACGAGTCTGCAGCTATGCTCTGTGAGGCTGAATGTAGGCACAGCGTGTTAATATGCTCACAATGACACCATCTTATAGTTTAGCATGTTAGCATGCTAACATTCGCTAATTACCACTAAACACAAATTACAACTGAGGCTGATGGGAATGTCATTAGTTTTGCAGGTAGTTAGTCGTAAACTAAACTATTGGACAAATGGAAATGTTGACCTGAGGATGGTGCTTGATGGAAAAAGTCAAAAGTCAAAAGTTTACTTATTACAATACATCCTGATGGGAATGGCCAACGGAATTGGCGAGACGCCTACAGAGTCACTAGTTTGGCTTTGAACATTATTCTTTCTGTGTCCGCATAGCTGCAGGGAAATTTTTTTCATCTGCTCATGTCTGTGTGAACAGTCTAGTCTGTATGTAGCCAAAAATGTGTACGTTCTGTTTTTGATCTTAGAAGGTGCCATTTTTTTGGCCATAAAGGTCCCAGTTGGGCTCGCTCAAGTGTTGTGATTGCACAACCAGGGTCTTACGCCACCAGGACTACCCAAGACAAACTTTCTTTACAGTAGATAACAGAAATATGTTTGACTGCCAGCCACCTGACATTGACACTGACTTATGGGGAGCTGTTGGGGTCCACTGGTGCTAAAACTGTCTGTCCGGCTCCTGTGGCTCTTAAATACCTGACAGCAGACAAACCTTTCAAGGTTTCTGGTTGTCAATCAAGGCACTCATTTGTATCTTTCACGTGTGTTGTTTTGAGTTGATAGGATGCCCGACACGCCCTCCAAGCCTTTCTCTTACACTGCTGACACTGAACATCATTATTATTGGTGTTATTGTAACACTGCGCTAGTGTTTATATAGTAGAGACCACACCGGCAGAATTTTTTTGCAGTTTGTAGCTGAACATTTTGCTGTGTGTCAAATAGGGCTGCAGGATTAAGGCCATAACGATAAAATTATTTTGGCCCAAAATGAAATCGCAGCACTGCTTTCACTTTGTGCTACATTCCTGCTAACAAACAGATGTTTGCGTCAAAATAAGGTTCTTCTTCACCTGAAGTCAGTGCATTTTCCTTTTGCCCGTCTGTTCTCCGGTGTATATTACTCTTCTGCTTTAGACTGCAGCCGCAAAATTTCAGGAACGTTTTTTTTTTTTTTTCTTTCTTCACAGGCTGCATGACAGCTCCCTAAAAGTGAAGCCAGAACATCTCGATCGGCCCCTGGTGGCTGGCTGTTAGTTTAGGGAGTGCTTGTTTTCACATGCAGCTGAGTATTCCATGTGTGGAGCACGCATTTTAAACATCAATATCGCAGTCGATCATGTTTATTGTTGAAATGTTGGAAGCCAAAATTTTGATCCGGATTATCATTTGATTCATGGTGCAGCCCCAGGATCAAACTAAAAACACGGTCCAGTCATACTTTAATGAGACCATGTTGTTTCCAAGAACAAATGATAAAAATGTTTTTGGTTCTTTTTAGACGGTTACATTGCAGCGTTGTCTCAACGCACTTTGATGTATTTAACTAATATCCACCTACGCACCATTACACAGATATATGTTAGCTTCTGTGCATTCACTGCACATTCTAATACCATGATAAGAGATTTTGATTAAAGCTGAAGCCAAACACCCTTGTTTAAAATGTATGCTCTCTACAAAGGCTCTTTAAGGGGAAAAATGCATTCACGAAGAAGTGGCATATGTCTATATATTGAGAGGCTCCCTGCTGTGCTGTTGGACAGGAGCTTGCTAGGGGGAGGGGGAGAGACAGACCAACTCAAAACCCATGATCTGGCTTTTGTACTGTGGTCTTTGCAGGGCAGAGAGCCCCGTAGCTTCCTTCACAGCCCTGTAGCTGCTTGTGACGTCAAGCAGAGCGTGTTCTGCTCTACCAAGGACATCTGTCTGTAAGCGTCTGGGGGGCCGCAAGCAGACCCGCGGGCCGGGAGGCGAGAGGAAGGAAGGGAGGGAGGGAAGATGGAGAGAAAAGCCTTTGTTAAAAAACAGCAGAGATGGAGGACGGCAGGTCGGCCATCATGGCTCCTGCAGCTCATCTTCCTTTTCACTCCAAGCGTATCAGACTGCTCTAAGGTCTTGCCGTCTTTTGGACATTATTGCATCATAAGGAAACATGCGTCTCTTTCTTCTGTGTCGAGAAAAATCCCTGTTCCTTGATGGCCATGTTTACCAATCCATCAAAGGCATAGAGCTTAAAGTTAGACTTATAAAAAATTCTAGATGTGGGTAGGTAATTAAAAAAACTAATAAAAATGATCATTTTCAGGCCTAATTCATGCATGTGTTCTTGTTTTCGCTGTTAAATATATTTGTTTTAATATAAATAACAATAAAACCAAAACACGTGAATGAAAAGAGTACTAAAGTTTTCTAACATTAGTTAGCTTTCGTTTTACTAAACCCTTTAGTTTGTTAGCAACAGCTGTACTGATTCAGCAACTGTATATTAAAGTTGCAAAGCAGCCGTCTATGCTGCTGATAAATATTACCATCCACTGTCCTCAAACTGGAGGTCTTAGTCTTTCTTTTTAAATATGATTTTGTACGAATCATCCAAGACGTAACTCCATGACACAAGTTATCTGATGAATACATGTAATTTGATATCCAGTGTCTGGATTTTCCAAGCATATCAAGCCTATTTAATACAGATTCATAGCTTGGAAAAAAAAGATATTGTGTTTGTAGGCAATGTCATGTTAGATTTTTTTTCATTAAACATCGCCATTTATTCTCAAAGGAGAGCTTTAACTTCTTGCAGAGAGTTTGTGCAGCAGCATAATCCAACAGTGTATTTTTAGCTGTGATCACATTTTCAGCGTAGATTAGGAATGATGCTGAGAGCCTTGATGAAAACAGACTCTGATCAGATTAATATCAGATTCAGAGCTTCAGTGTTTGCACTTGCACCATCATAGTGTTAACTGATACGCACTTCGCTGAGCACTCTGTGTGTAAGAGCTCTTTGTGCAACTGTGACAAGTATTTCCCCAGAAATGTAAATATTTCCTACTTCCCCACACTGACCACAAGTTTATCAGGTGACATTTTTTGCATCAAGACTAAAACCTCTCTCTAACAAAGCTGCAGATTGATTCTGTCAGGCATCTTGAAAATGTTCTACATCTCCTGACCTTTGCTAATAATTTGACTTTACAAGTTCCAGTTCCCAGCTTTAAAAGGGCATACAGGCAGACTGGGAGCACTGGTATTTAAGTGATTTTTGGAACAGCAGATATTTACATGGTACCATTGATCGGACCTGACAAATGTATGCACTCTGCCAGATGGTTATTCTTCAAGTCTGGGATGAATCTCTGCAGTGACCTTTGCAGCTTTGTGGCAGTGATTGTACCTATGGCTTAACATTGCCGGCATTGTAGTCAAGAAGGTAGAGAGATTCTTGTACTTGTAGGTCAAAGTTTTGATTTCCTTATTTAAAAAGATGCCCTGGTTATGTCATTTAATATACCGACGACCTGTGAGTTTCTAACCGAGATTGATGACATTCTTTAAAGAAGAGTTTCTTAAAGTGACAGTTACCTCAAGGTAAAAAATACACATTACCTGTCGTGAAACTTATCAGTCTAGATAGTTTTGGCGTGAGATGCTGAGTGTTGGAGGTATCAGCCGTAGAGACGTCTGCTTTCTCTGCAGTATAATTGAACTAGATGGCACTGGTGGTGCTCAAAGCGGCAAAAAAAAACATTTGAAAAACTCAACAGCTATATCTTTTTCCAGAAATTTACTAAACATAATCCACAGACCTTGTTGTGAGTGGGGATGTCATTTAGTAGTCGATACCATGATTCTCGATACCAATTTGTTACCACGGTAAAAAATGAAAAAATCCCCTGTGCTTCAACATACAGTCCTTTAGTACCGTTTACATACTGGTTTTCATTAGGAAGCTGAACAAGCTATTTGATATTGCTTACATTTGATGACGTTTTCATTTACCTTCGCCCAAATATGAATTCTTACCGAATAGAGTATGAATGCAACATAGTGCAACTCTATGGAACCTCGCTCCACTGGCTAACAGCTAGCATTAACTAGCTCTCCTCTGCTGATTTCAACTTGGATTTTTTATTGTAGCAACGTAGCGTAACATTATGAGGGAAAAGATAGGACATGTCAGTATCTGCGATACTGTAGAAAAACAAGTACTGTCACCAAAGTATCGGTTCTCGTGACTTCCCTTGTTGTGAGCACTTTCATGTTGGAACTATTTTCTTTCTACCAAACGACATACGCTAACCGTATCACCGCAGAGGAAAGCGTGCATCTACTCATGGACAAGAGCCCTGTGCTTGTGACGGCGTGAGATGGGCCGTAATGTTAGCTAGCTCAGGTGAGCTCAGCAGATCCTCTTGTCCATGAGTAGATGCACGCTCCCTTCTGCGCGGTGATACAGTTGCCGGGTGTAGTTTGGTAGAAAGAAAGATAGTTCCTTCATGATCCAACTTACACCGAAACAATCTAGATTTGTATAAAGCACTTAGTTTGAAGAGGAAAATTATGTATTTTAGATGTTGTGGTGAACCGTGCCTTTCACGCCATAAAATAATAACCGGAGTGAATGGTGACACCTTGAAGACAGCAAACTAAGGACTGAAACCGTTTTGAAGGCAAATTTATCCACATTCCTTCATTGCTACTGCTACTGCTTCATAGCATTTCTACACCTGTGTGTGTCTAGACGAACATACTTTTATGTAAATGTTTGAATTTAATGGTGGTTGAAACAACTCCTCGGGGAAAACAAATCTATCAAAGCCTGGACCAAATCTGGCTTGTATCAGTTGGCAGTCATTAAAGGAAGGTAGACTCGGCATAGTGGCACCAGATTGAAATCAGAAATCAGTCTTCCAGTGTCATGGCGGCCGTTTTACTGACGGGAAACGCAGACTGGAGGGTTGCAGATGGCAAAATGAAGTCTTCATTTATCATACAGTCATAAATCTGAAAATGCAGGCAGTTGCTGTGGGCGCTGGGAGCCCATGCCTGGTGCCAACTGCCAGGCAGAGATGCCGGCATCCTGGTGCCATCAGTGAGATAGCGGACTCTCTCTCTCTCTCTCTCTCTCTCTCTCTCTCTCTCTCTCTGTCTGTCTGTCTGTCTTCTCTCTGTCTTCTCTCTCTCTGTCTGTCTTCTCTCTCTGTTTCTCTCTCTCTCTCCCCCTCTGTCTGTCTCTGTCTCTCTCTCTCTCTCTCTCTCTGTCTTGTCTCTCTCCTCTGTCTCTCTCTCTCTCTCTGTCTCTCTCCTCTGTCTCTCTCTGTCTCTCTCTCCCCTCTCTCTCTCTCTGTCTCTCTCTCTCTCTCTATCTCTCTCTCTGTCTCTCTCCTCTGTCTCTCTCTCTGTCTCTGTCTCTCTCTCTCTCTCTGTCTCTGTCTCTCTCTCTCTCTCTCTCTGTCTCTCTCTCTGTCTCTCTCTGTCTCTCTCCTCTGTCTCTCTCTCTGTCTCTCTCTCTCTCTGTCTCTGTCTCTCTCTCTCTCTCTCTCTGTCTCTCTCTCCTCTCTCTCTCTCTGTGTCTCTCTCTCCTCTCTCTCTCTCTCTGTCTCTCTCTCCTTTCTCTCTTGCTCTGTCGCTCTTTCCCAGCTCACTTTGCAGCGGGATTCTTTAAGGTCAGGCCTGGAGAGATTTGTGTGTTGTTTGTGGCAAAGCCTAACAAGGTTAGCATTGATAACATTAATGCTACATGTGCCATGTGGATAGGGGCAATAATCATCTGCACCCTGTTAGCAATATCCAGCCAGTATCCCCAGTTACTGCCTCTAATATACCCTCTGTCTCCATTTACAGTGTTAAGAGCCTGATTCCTGACTCAACACTCACCAATCACTATTGCCACTAATTATTATTTGTTTAACTACGGTCTGTACATTTTTCTCGCCATCCTTTTTAAAAATGGACAAATAAATGTGGTTTAAATATTAAGCCGTTTGGCAGTGCTGCTATTATTCCCTCTACTTTGTGTTGTGAGCCTGTTTGAATCTTTCAACAGTTCCGCCGTGCTAAATGTGAAGTGGCAACACCCTAAAGGGCATGCCTTGCCTGAGGGGTTTTAGGGGAAAAAAATCAGCAGCAACTGCATGCACATTTTAGATCAGACTTTATACACCAACCTTTTACAGGACGCCATCTGAAAGTAACATGAAATTTTCTCCTGATCAGACAACATACGTGCCTCACACAAACACCAGCGCCCAGCGCACACATGCTGAGAGATAACAT
>CALSBV010012174.1:8642588-8660769 GCA_943590825.1 Bovichtus diacanthus | reverse complement strand
TGTGTGTGTGTGTGTGTGTGTGTGTGTGTGTGTGTGTGTGTGTTTGCATGTTGGAGGGAGTGCTGACACCCTGTGTGCCATGGCCCTGGGCCCTCACACATCCACCCAATAGAAAGGGCAGCTCCCAGCGATGCTGGGTTCCCCCTCCGCCCTGCGGCTAGACATGACATTACCTTGGGCAGTGCCGCCCACAACCTCCCCCTTATATATCACAAACTGCTAAAATCACAATGGGACCATGTGACTGCACATACACACACACACACACACACACACACACACACTCGATCTTTGACAGGAGCTCTGTTAATGGCTGACAACAGGCTTCCATTTTGTTTGGCTTAGGAGAGCTTATACAATACATGAATGGACAGATAGAAGGAAGAAGAGGGATATCTTTCTCTTTTATAGCCGTTTATTTGAACTTATAGATTTGATCTCATTCACACCAGGTCTTACAGTGCTCTAAAATGTGACAGATTTCATGGCAAATGTAAACGTGTAATTCTGAATGTTGGAGTCACTTGTGTGGCAACAAGTAATTATCATTGTTCATCTTTATGTGATTATAATATACAGAGCAGGAAAGTATTGTTTTGAAGGTTTGGACCATCAGTGCTGCCAAGTAAAAAAGCGAGCTCAGGGCAGTTCTGTATCACAGATAGTTATTATATCCGCCAGGCATTTGGACGTGTGTGCGTGTATATATCTGTCTGTCTGTCTGCAGCTGTCATTCAATACTACTGCAGCCTCATATTTTTTGTGCACATTTATGATTGTATGCTCAAGGACCTCTCGTGGTTGCAGTGATTCATTTTTGAAAAACCCATTTTATTGACTGTTTTTGCCTATGAAACAGGCCTTACCTGGTCTGTTGCAGGCCTCATTTTGACCTTTGTCGTGGGTTATAAAAAACTGACATCCATAGAAGGAGGGAGAGACAATTAAATGAGATTCAACTCTTACTTTGTTTCCGTTTCTACTGAGAGCAATTTTCAATTTTTTGGTGTGAATGTTTGTCATGAACTGAGGCATTGTACTCTTCAAAGCCCCCACACACAGGACACGTTATAGATTGGCACATTAATCAAGGGTTGTAAATCCTGGTGTAAAATTCCCTTCTTGTGTTGAGACATTGAACTTGTTGGGTTGGCATTGGGGGTCACTACTGCATATTGTGATACTGGGGCAACACTACACCACATATAGTGGAGAGGCTACGCTCATGTTCTAATCTGTGTGTTCTCCTCTTCAGATGCAGCAACAGGAACTGGCACAGATGAGGCAGCGAGATGCCAACCTTACAGCACTAGCCGCCATTGGACCCCGCAAAAAACGTAAAATGGATTCACCAGGGGCCACCCCATCAGGGACCGAGGTAAGAAAACTTAATGGCTATATTGACCATTTCTTTTGTCCATATTTGGTTGCTAGTGTTGACTTGATATCTACCACCATTCACTTTTGTCGAAATGTTTTCTGACAGTCTTCAGTGCGTTTGTGACTCGCCTGTCTTTCCACCTTTCTGCTGACACTGTAAACATAAGGTTTTTTCTCAGGGTTGTTTTCTTCTTGCAGTGGATTTTTTTTTTTGTGCAGACAGCTTTCAATGGTAATTCTCATGGCCATGTCATCCCTAACTGTATTAAGTTCAAAAATGGAGGGTTGCTAAATGAGTCACTGAATATCTATCTCTAAGACTGACTAATCACTGCAGGTAAAGCAGTTGTTTCCAATTCCAGCTGCTGGAAGGTTGAAAGTTGTTACGCCTCTAAAGTAGGTCGAGGTTTGTGGTAGTCACAAAGAGTTCCTGACCATTATGCAGTGACCGACATCGCTCCTAGGACAATTAATCAATAATCTACAATGGGCTGTGGTGTTGTAGTTAGAGATTAGGCAAAAACCACAGTTAGATTTGCCCGCTGCTCATTTACAGACGCTTTGTGTGTAGTTGTTCCCGACTGTTCCCCTATTATTTAGCATACTTTATGTTTGGACCTCTTGTTTACCTACTCTGGTTCTGTTTTATTTATCAGCCTAATAGCTATTGTCACAAATTCTTATCAGTGTCCAGCAGAACATCTCGTTACACAATTGTTTTTTATTAACATAAAACAGGAAGTAGTCGGGAAAAGTACATGAGCTGCTGCACCTGGAATTACAATGATAATAAGCCACAGCAGGTGATGTGTGACTTTCACGTGGGCCGGTCAATCCAAAACTATCCTCCTGCATTGAACTATTTTACTGTCCACATGAGCAAGAGAAATGACTTAAATGAACAGCAACAACTCGGATGAGATGAAGCAGATGCCTCGGCATTATTGTATTACATATTTACGCGGCCAAAGTTTATATCCAGCTGCCGCGGATCACCGATGTGAGTGAAAATTCAGCTCCAGTTTGGTGTCCTTTCCCCCTGCAGTATCGAGCCGATCGTGTGCACCCGCAACTGAGGTTGTTTGGTGAGGGAGCTGTGAAGTACACTGGCGGGTTGGCGACACAGTGTGCAGCCCTCTGAACTATTGTTCTCATGTTTATTCATCTACAAAGTGGATGAAGATGAACAAATCTGAAATCTCCGACGCGAGTCACGAGCCGATACCTTTTCTGGAGACGGCAGGGTTTTGTTTTGTGGACAGGGTTCTTTCTCTTCCCCCACGGCTTTAGTTTGGAGAACGATTGTATTCCTAATAATACACATCATCTTCATGCTTAACCTGTTAAGCATTAGCCAAGTTTAGGAATCTGTATAATAACCCACTCTGTGCAATTTAAGTTAATGAACGTGACGAAGATGGTAGGAAATATCTGTTTATGGAGCATGGTGACATACTCCCATGTGACTTGCCTCGTCTGTTCTTAATTAAGCTGAACTGTGGTATTATAAAGAGCCGTCTCCTGTTTGAGGAAAAGCAGTGACTTGAGTATCATGTTTCTCCAGCACGGGGTCGGACATGAAGTCATGCACAGTTGCTGTAGCAAGTCACATTTTCCTTAAGGCGGCATTAGAAAACATTTCAATTCCACATATTCATCTGTAAATATGATGAATCTAAAATAAGCCTGAATTTTGAATTTCAATTGGTCATTTTAATAACCTGCTTATCGAGTTGCATCTTCACATCCTTCGCTTAGCAGCAATATGCTGCAGAGGAGCATAGTAATGCACCTGGTAAAAAAGCATAAATAACAAAATAAAAGCATTACTTCTGGTCCTTGAGTGCAGTGCCAACCTCTTTCAGAATGTTTTACCCTGATGGGTATTAGCCCGCGACCTTCTGTTGCATAAAAAAAAAAAAAAAAAAAAGCTGCTTTCAAACTGCTTTCCCAAATGCAGTTAATCAACATAAACATGAATATACATTATGTTGGAGTTGTTGTCTTTTTTTCTATTTTATCCTTTTTTTAATGTCCTGTTTGTGTTTAATTAGAGGTGCATAATGAAGTGAAGTCACAGTGTACCCCTCCTCTGGAGTGATTGCAGAGGGGGCGGAGGAGGAATCTTAACTTATTTTCACTTCGTTTTCACCTCCTCACATTTCTTCATTTCACATGGGCTGGAAGCGCCTGCGGCGTTCTCTTTCCCTTCTCCAGAGCAAAGTGAATGTGACTTTTCTAAGGGGGTCACAGGATGCCTGGAGGCCTGTGGGTGTTACTGGACTGTTGCCTGCTCTTAGCTTCACTGAGGGGCTTGTCATAGATTTCATCTCCACAGAAATGAGCCGGGGGGCCCTGGCCAGGAGCACAAGCAGCCAACGTTATGAAGGGCCCATGCTGATTATTTCCCTCTGACATCGCATCCTGAGCTTTCCGCATTAATCCCAGACAAAGGCAGCCCTTCAGTGCTGTGCCAGAGCTCAAATTAGGAGGCAGATAATGGCCTTGTTGAGATCCTGCTCTGTTCACCGAGAGGCAGAGCTCCTGTTGAAATCCTCCTCTTCAATATTCCTTTCCTTCCTGCTTGTTCTTTTCCTCATCAGACCACCTTTCCGCCGTGTTCGGACTGTGACGGAATTCAGGTGACACAATTTTCGCTCTATTCCCTGCAACCCAACCCCCAGCCCCCATTCTCCCACCTTTAATTTGATGGTGGCTTGGCCGGGCTTGGGCCTGTGCCTGGATGTGGATCGCCACGGGCTGTGAAACTGATACCAGTCAAGACTGGAGTGTCTGTCTCCAGCCTGATCTAGTCTGCAGGAGGGAACAAAGGGGGCCTTACAGGGCTCCGCAGGGTGGATTAGTTCCAAGGAGCCAATGGCTGGGGCTGCTGGCTGGCTGGCTGGATGAGGGCCTGCTGTGGCCCCAGCGGTGGGTCACTGCACAGACAAGGGCCGCACAGGCACACACACACACACCGAACCCCACACACACACACACACACACACACACACACACCGAACCCCCCTCCAGCTCAATAGTCCCCATCCCACAGCCCATACCCTCCAATCAGCACACACAGGCTTTTGAAGTTCAGCACAAAAGTCAAGGGTGAGCTACCTTGAAGAGTGTGGAGGGATGAAGTGCAGCGACAAAGGGCAGATGAAGGGGGATGGAAATGTGACGAAGGCCCTCAAAACATTAGCTTGAAGATGTGGACACTACAGTGGCTGATTAAAAAGTGTTGAGCTATTGAAAACTTATATCTTAATTTCTAGTCTATGTTTTTACTAAACACACACACACACCTCTGTATGAAATGTACACGAAATCAAGCATTTATCACTGCCAGAAGCTCATTTTTGTAATTCTGTGGATGTGTTATGCAGCTCAACTACTAGTATACCTATATCCTATGTGCTGGCTTTCTCTATAGCCACACACGCGTTTGTATATTTTACAGAGAAGAGATACAAGTGGATTTGAATTCATTGAATTGGGGATAGAGGACAGTCTGTCAAGTAGAGCTTTACTCACAATGATTATTCCATCACACCCTCTATATTCTGTCCTTTCACACATTTGACGTCATTTGAACACTTTACTCTTTCATTTCCCCTCATCGATTTGTGTGTGCTATGATCTCCCCTCTTCCCATGGTGCATTTTTGTCTAAACTGCGTGTATTCTGTGCTGCTCAGACAGATAGAGACTCCTGCAGTACATCTAAGGTTAGCATTAAAGGTTCTGCGTTATGAAAATGTGCCTCGACGCACCATGTCCTAAAGTGTTAAACATGCTCAGAGCTTTGAAACATCCTTGACACATTTATGAGCTCAGAGTTATCATCCCGGCACTCAGGCCATTTATCACATCAAAGCAAGAGCTTTGTTTGTTGACGTAAAAGCAACAATATCAGCTAAATTGCCCCAGTTTGTACAGCCACACTGCCTTTCCTCCTATCTGTCTCGACCAGGCGCAATGCGAGGGACAAAGGTAGGCGAGCGATTTAATAGTGAGCACAGTCTATTTTTCCATTTGAATTCATTTCACCTTCTTTCTTTGAGGCTGTAGATCAGAAAGAAGGAGTGAGGCAATAGAGTGAGAGGCATGGGGAGAGAGGGGGAAAAGCACAAGGAAAACTGATGCCCTTTCCTCCAGCTAAATTAACAGGAATCACGTGGAAAACAATCTGAGTCTCCAATGAAGGAGGGAGGGGGGGGGACCATTAAAATTAGCCCCGAGCTATGGACTGCACCCAATATCACTAAAGCTGCACTCACTACAGATGTGGAGGCTGGCTTACAGGCAAACTATGCTCTGTTCTATAGCTACAATTAAAATCAACCTCGCTGCCAAAAAATAGGAGGGGGAAAGAGGGGGTAGAAAGGCAGACATGGAACATCAAAGACAGATTGAAATGTGTAGTCAGTAATAAGAGTGGTCTCCAAGCCCCGAGGTTCTCCACGGTCCCCTTGTTAATGAGAAATTTTGACCTCTGGTTTGTAAGTTAAACTTGTAATCTCGGTTAATGAAGTAAATCAATCCCAACTCGGGAGTGTTCAGTGTCTCTCCCTTTGCCTTCTCCCCGCCAACCTCCCCTCTGTCCTTCTCTCTTGTGCTTTTCTTCTTCTCCTGCGTCCCTCCCAGTGTGCCGCCTGGGAGTAGAAATCGGCCAGGTCTTCAACCAGACAAACAGGAAACTCGCGGAGCACAGGGGTTCCGGAGCACAGGGGGGGGGGGCGTAAGGACTCAGAGGACTAGGACCAACCAGGCTGTTTGGTTAAGAAAGAGACTGGCCAAGTGAATGCTAGTAGAAGGGGCAGCGTGGAGAAAACCACTCGCTCCTCCTCCCCGTCTCTTTCTATCTTTTTCCCTTCTCTGCCCACTATCTGCTGAGGATAATGTTTGGTTAAAAAAAAAAAAGATCCTGCCTGCGTGTTGGTACAGTAGGAGAAGGGTGGCAGTGATGTGTGAGCATACAGTACCGACTACATCCTCCTCCTGGTATTACGACCACAACAATCCCTCGTTCCTACTTTCCTCCTCCTCTCCAAACACACAGTGTGAGTTTTCAGTGGAAATTATAACTTGACCTTCTTGTTTTTTTTTTTTATGTTCAGCTCCTCTTTTGCTTAACAATATGGAGGCTTCCGTTAAATCCATTGGGTGCATTGACATTACCCTCGTTTATCCGTTTTTAAAACATTTATTTCACCACTAAAGTAATGCAGGGTGGGATATAAAGCAAAACACAATGACTTTAGTATGACTTATATCAGGCTATAATGAAGCATAATGATTCCTGTGTGGGTTACCCTTCTCTACATACTACGTAAATATGATTAAAGAGGGCACAGAGAGGCTGCTATTGGTTTCATAATGTCAAGAAGATTGTAATATTAGTTTGACTTTACGTCTCAAGGCACTTCTGTGTTTCCAGCGCGGACACAAAGGAGACAGAGTCGAGTCTTCAGAATGGTTACGGGGGCTCTTTGGCCAGATGCCATGCGTTCTTAGAGCTTTAACACAGTGCACTTTGCCAACTTTCCCTTCTCCTGCACAATGCAGAGCATAGTGGTACCCACCAGTGGTCAATGCACTATGGTCCACAGGTTAAAGCATATAAAATGCAGCTATAGCATTAGCATGAAAAGATAAATAGTTTTGTTTTTCTTCTATTATATGGAATAGCCTTATCCAAATTTAGTTCTATAGTGAAATGCACAAAATATGAAACATCTCATCGATGGAACTACATATGAGCTGCAATACCCGAAACATAATAATACATTAAAATGACGTAATACATGTATTACATACATCTTCACTTACTGCAGCTACACACACAGTATTACTTTTATCAGCAGTAATTGATAGAACTCCTAAAATGAGAGGAACCCATACGGATGAAGCTCAAACTAGTGCCTCATTATACAGGACAACTGGGGCAAGACTTGGAAAGATAAGACCTGGAGCACAGGGCTATAGTAAGAGCTTTTAATAAGTTGTGAAATTAGCATTTCGACATAAGGCATACATGGTATATATCGGTTCAATAAGGAAGTCAATCAAAGGTAAAACAGCAAATAACTTAATAAATCAATAGTTCCAGTGTAAACAAGAGTCTACAGCCACACTCGCGGCTGTGTGAGGTTGTACTGAGGCACAGCGGTGCGTCGAGCTAAATGCTACTGTCAGCATGCTGCTAACATGCTCACAAGGACAATCCTAACATGCTGATGTTTAGAAGGTCATATGGATACCGTGTTCAAATTCTTAGTTCAGTGTGTTAGCATGCTAACATTTGATAATGAGCACTGAGCACAAAGCACAGCTGAAGCCGGTGGAAATGTCATGTGCAGGTATTTCAAACCACCGGATAGTTTCACTCTGAACCAAAAACTTCAACCTCAAAAGTCACGAGATCAACCTAATGTCTAAATGTGAAAATGTGTGCCTATCCATCCAGAAGATGCTGAGATATTTGACAGAATCAGTGAAAACTTTAACCTGCTACAGGAAAAAGTAGTGATCCAGCAAGGATCTACACCAAATGTTATGGCAATCCATCCGTGAGGAGGCAAGATATTTAACTAGAAACCACAAATGTCGACCTCATGGTGGCGCTAGAGGGAAAGTCAGGAGATCACCAGAGTCAGCGAACTTCATCCTCTGGGGACCATGAATGTCTGTGCAACATTTCATGCCAGTCCATCGAATAGTTTTGGAGATATTTGGACCAAAGTGGTGGACCGACTGACAGACGCTGACAATACATAAGAGCCATTTATTACAAGAAACATTCTTTACATCTTAAAGATGTATTTATTTATTTATTTTTTGTACATTGTTTAACATTTAAATAGAAATCTTCATGGACATGATGACTTTGACAAATGGAGTTCAGCATGTTTGTATTTAAGAAAAGTTCTGAATGGTTTATTCCACTCCTGTCGGTTTGTGCGCGTGTGGCTCGGACGGACGTCTCTCCACTGTAAAGCAGACGTGAGGCATGAAAACAATAATTACTTTCTGCCGTGTTTGTATCTTGCTCCCTGCACACGTAGTGAAACATGTATAGAACGAGAGAGCAGATTGTAGCCATGATTGTCTGTTAGGTCCTGAATATATGGTAACTGTCAACCCAGCTCAACATCACTGGCTTTAATGCATTCATTCATGGAAAGGGGCTTAAAGAGCCTCCAAGATCTGTAACACACACACACACACACACACACACACACACACACACACGCTCATTTACGTCACATTTTCTAGTTAGTCACACTTAAAGAAATAAGACAGTTATGAAACATGCCTATATATACCAATCAAACCATAAAAGAAAATATAAAATGCTCGTATTGCATTAAGCTAGATTGCACAGTATCTGTGATACGTCAGTGGATATTGACAAATTTTATTTGGATAAATTGATAAATAGATCTGCATTACTGCAATAAATTTCAAAGCGCCCCGAAGAGAGAAAACAGTGCACACTTACACTAAAACCTAAAACACGACAAGTCCTGGATGGGCTCTTGGGCCACACTGTAGTCTATGTTTTTATACAAAAAAGAAAATCCATCAAGACTATAAATGTGGTTGATGCAACCCGTTTTTAGATGCTTTATTTCTTAAAATTCCTAAATGGACCATATATTTATATATGTTCATAAATGTACACATTAGTGTTAACATTGTAATCTCCCTATTTAGATAAGAACCTCCTATATATCCATATTCATGGCGAAGTAGTGATCCCCCTCATTTCTGCCTTTAAAACTTTGCCCTGAAATAATGGTTAAATATACAGTTTTGACAACAAAGTTGAGCCCGAGGCACTTAAAAGATACCCATCTTAAAGAAATTAATTACCTCCCTTGTTAATCTTGATATAATTAAATTTCTGAAGAATGAAATTTGCTGCCTTTTTTCCCTTCTCCGCCTCGCTGCTATGGAGGCGAGCCGATAATGGCTGGCTCTCTAGCTAGCCTGCTGGCCAGGGACATGGGGACAGCCTAACATCCCGGGCCCCATGCTGTGCTACACCGCACTGTGCAAACCCACTCTCCTCATCCTACGCCTTCACCACTCATAGGGATCGGCAGATATATCGCCTCAATCACTGCTTTGCCATTCTGCGCCTGCTTGTGTTTTTTCCATCCTGGAGGAGATGGAAACTCTCGGCCTCCAAGTTCTCCGTCTTAACATGTGCTAATGTTGTCGAACGACTTGAGAGTTTTAGAGCACGGGCGCAGCTAATGAAGTTGTCAACACGGAGCCTCTGAAACTTACATGGTGGAGCCCTGGAGAGCCCGGAGAGTTCTTTCTGTTATGGCTCACTTAAGAAACTCCTGTGTCTTTGTGTGACTTACTGTCGTTTTTTTATAGGACCGCCTGCGACGCTGTTAGATTTAACCCTGATTGCTTTGTGCAGAACAGCACCGTGGCATTAACCGAGGAGAGGTGCATTGCTGTTGTCGCTATGTATTTAAGTTTGTTTTCCTTTGACTATAAGTTTTATGTCAGCTCTATTGTCAGCTGTCAAGGTTTAAGCCTGGGGAAAGAAAGGAGGAAAAAGCTGGAAAAGATCTTTCATTAGGTGCTTGCAGGAGGGGGGCAGAATAATGCCAAGCAGGGCGGAGGGGAGGTGGTAATATGTACGGAGTAGGCAAAATACTACAGCTGTGGCAGAAATGCCAACATAGAGAGTAGTTTGAGTTTCCAGAATCTGATTCAGGACTTTTCATTGTGGAGGTGCATGCATCGCTGTAAGCAGCAGCTTTCTGCTTAAAAGTCAGTCCTAAATAATGGGGCACCATCTTTACATTTACTGCATCGTAGCTTATCTCTTGCAGTTTGCGTTTTCCTACCCCTGAAACTACTGCTGTTAACTACCCCCTTTATTCCACTATAAGCTTTTTACTATAAGGTCCAGAAGCACCTTTTTCTCCTCGTCCCCCGCTGGGAGAGGCCCTGTTCTGGCTTCCAGTTACACTTGCACTACCCCTCATAACCCGCACCAAGCACTGGCTACTAAACTCAGAGACGGTCCATGCAAATGAATTGCTCAAATAACACCGTTCTTATCTGTCTTTTAGTCTGAGGAGCATTTATTTCATAGTTTTTTGTGCTAAATATTGTTGTGATACAGTGTCCTCTATTTTGTCTTGTTACGGGAAAACAGAACATCTAAAATTAGCTTCAGAAAATGGTGAAAGAGAACAAACAAGGCGATCCATTAGTGAGGATGGGTTATTGGCTGGCTTGCCTCTTCTCATGGCGGCCCATTAAAAGTGGTAATGTCTGCCTGCAGCAGTGCCTGGGGAAGAAGAAGGAGGCCATGGAAGGCATATTTCACATGCATCAGACACTGGAATTAAATAGACCAATGTTCCCTAAAAAGACTGAAGTACATCTCTTTCTGATGTGCGTCCCGGGCAAAAATTCATTGATCTTAGAATGTCCCTTGGCAATTATAAAATATTAAATCCAAGTCGCACTTTTCGGCTCGGCTTAATTTTTTTTTCCTCGCTTTTCACTGCTTTCCATTTGACCAATTTAGAAAAAAAAGTTAGAAATGGATGGCCATGAAGGAAAAAAAAACAGCCGCTGATAATAAAGACTGTGCCCACTTTTTAGATATCTTTTGTTATGTTTCTGTATTGTTTTTGCGGAGCATCTCACATCATTAAATGGGATGAGGTCCCAGCAAAGCAGAGAGTGCCTGAAACATGTCTTATTACAGCATCAGAGCAGTGTAAACCAGGAGCGTAAATGGCTGGGATTGAAGCACACAAGGGAGGGACATTTCTGTGATATCTTTATTCCTGAGCACAAGGTCTTCTGAGGCACTGACGCCTGTCTCAGCACTGTGGGGGTGACAAATATGTGTCAGCTGCTTTCCATTAGGTCTGTGGCCTCCCTGGCCCCCTTATATCCCTCGGAGATTACAGAGGGGTCCGCAGTTAATTGCCCAAATCATTAAATTTAACATATATCTCAATAAATATAATCAGCCAGCTGTTTGAGAAGGTACACAGTTCATTAAGTCCCCTTGCTTGTTTGTCGTTTCCCTAATTAAGATTTAGAATCGATCATTGAGTGCGTAATGTACAGTGTAGCTCTGCTTGCGCAGGGACTCTCTCTGCTCAAACAGAAAAGGAATGGCATCCGCTTGCTAAAGCTTTACCATTTAGCACACTGACTGCAATGGGAATTAGACATCCTGTGCTAATTAGGGAGGCCAATTAACTGTGAAATTCAGGCATTTTTGACAAATAATCTCGGCAGAATTCAGACATCATCATGCACATGAACGTTATCAGTCCTGAATGGGGAGACGATGAAGACTACTGGTGCTGTTGTAGATACTTACTGAAACTGTGTTTGTGTGTGTGTGTATGTTTGTGCTCCCAGTGGTGTGTTGTTCATGTGTGTGTGCCGTCGAGCCGATCGATAAATACGATGCCCTCCTGTATATTTAGTACAATTAAACAATACGGAAGATTTGACGTGACTGTTGTTCAATGTACTAAAACCATTGCGTGGATAATAAAGGAAACTCTGAACACCAGCAGTGTAGAACGAATTGTAATGAAGTCAGATTGCTGCTCTTTTGCAGTAGAGCGTCACCAGGTCTGGCTCTTGTCTGGCCTCTAAGCAGCAGAGCAACGATGTTGTGGTTGCTCCTTGTTTGGCAGGGCAGCTGCCCAGCACTTGACCTCTTTTCGCTTTTCCTGAAACAAAGAATTGGCATAACCAGAGAACCTCAATGTTTCTGTGTCTCTCATTCCCATTTTGATTCATGATCACATGTATTTTTTAGATTGCATAAATTATGTATTTTTTGGACTAATGAACGCCCTCCACTGATAGAACTTTGGGAGAGTTGTGAATAGCTGGATATGGCCTCTATCACCCGCATCAGTTTTCTGATTACGTGTCATGGCAGTTGTGAGCAATACTGCGGTTTGGCTGAAAAAGACCTGCCTGGCCCTTTGTTATGCTTTTTATATACACATACAACAAGGTCCAGAGAGCCACAATATGTAAACATCCCTCCTGGGCCGGGCTGTGTCCCTACACACTCCTGCGTCTTCGTGTACATGTGTGTGCCGAGCTGTGTGTATTGAGCTGTGTGTGTGTGTGGTCTGACTCGTTGACAACTATAAAACAGGCCCCTGCTGTCTTTATTACCTGTCGGGCCTATCCCGACCGCTTTGTTCCTGCAATACATAGAAACACATTTAACCGTGCTTGCGTTGGCGCTTTCTGTTTCGTTGGAGTCTTAATGAAAAGGCGACATTGCACCATGGAAGGCAATGGCTGTGGGTGTATGCTGAAGCTGTTTGGATACCAGGCAGCGCCGGAGGCGTGTTTGCCGGGCGCCAATGGGCAAGTCCTGCAGCTGCCCGCCTCAGGTGCAGGAAGACTCAAGTACTTTTACAAGATGTGTAATTATTATGGCAGACAAGGGTGTGGATTTAAACCGAGTCAATATGTAGATAAGCGTTCTATACACACAGCTGCCTGGAAAATGATGCTGTTGTATGTGGTATAATAAAGCAGGTTGCCAAAAGGCTGTGCAGGTAGGAAGGAAGCCTTCTGGGCCTGTGGAAGAGGAATGAGGCCTCCAGGAAAAATCCCAGAAAAAGTGTAATGAGGAACTCTTCAGCTGAGTCCAAACTGTGTGATGCTGCCTGCCATTATTACCCCCCAACACACCTAGACTGCTAATCGACAGCGTATTTTATGATTTTAATTTTGACATCGCAGCGCCAAATGTACCATACTGTGGAATCATTAGACTTCGATGTCTGTCTCATATTTATCCGCAGCACTAGTAGTAGTGGTACTGGTTATATGTAGGATGTATTCATATAAGAATCGAGAATATTTTCTTCTAACTTTCAGTTTTGTGTTTTTTTTACAAAAATAGCTAGATATAGGTATTGATGGACCGTAATCCTACACACCAAGTCCAAGTTGTGTCAAGCACAAGGTACTTTGTGTGATTTGTCACTGGTACTCACACAAAGTACCAGTTTTACACCTTATTCTGTGTAGAATGTATTTTTGAAATTGGCAAGTATCTGAGAAATAAAAAAGCAGCTAGCCTAAGCCGAACAATTAATGTTAACAGGCAGCATTTTCATTTTTTGTATAACTTGAACTTGTTATTTGAGAAATACTAAACACTTTTTTTTAGTAAAAAGTGTTTATTTGTGCAAGTTTAGCATGAAGAAATGTTACCTTTTGTCTCAGGTTTGCCATTGTGTGTTTACATTATTGCAGTTGATATAACTGTACCTTTTTCAAATATAAAAACTCCATAATCTTACGCACACTTTACTCTGCCACACCGCCTTTTGATTAGTGCACAGCGCACTGGAATAGATCCTGAAATTAGCACCTCTATGTACTGAATTGGGAATCGAAATCGAATTGAATGGTGAGATACTGACCCATATTGCTTTGCACTGAACTCATGATCTGCACATATCATATATTTCATCACAAGTTTCCTTTCTGCGTGTGTTTTAATGGTTATGGTGTCTGTCTGTCTGTTCTTTCTTTACCATGCTGTACCAAACAATTACCACCAACACTGTTGCATAGTCAAACAAAAAAGTATCTATTTATCTTTAGAGTCACACCCCTAGTTGTATAAGCAGTCTTTATTATTATATATTAAAGTTGAATTGGCATGTCTGAAATGGTAGAAGGAAACATTTATTTCTGAGTAGCTATAAAAGGTCTGTCAGCTTCTCACCCTGGCAGCTTGTTGGATGAAACACAATGACACTGGGGGGGAGTGGGGTCACAAATATTCACAGAGGCACTCTATTTAAAAAAAAAAAATGAAAGAAATCTTCCAGTAAAGTTTCGGTTCGTCTTTCTGGGCCATCTATATAAAACATGGAACTCTACTCTTTCCCCAGAAGAGCCTGGATTTTAATCAGACCTGCTCTTCATGCAGCTCTTTTCCTGCCTCTTTAACTTAGCAGGCGTCACATCAGGTGCATGGGGACCAGTGACAGCGGCGCTGGAACGGAGCCTGTGATGGCTAAATGATGTCAAAAATGGCCCCATTTATGTCAATTTGAGATCAAGGACCATTTCGTAGTGTGAACCTCCTCTGCAAATGTGCTTCCTAATCTCCCCCATCTGCATATCTACTGTAGGCCCTTGGTGCGTTCCTTCTCTTGTAAGTGAAATGTGTCACTGCTCATATGAGGATTTATGTGAAGACTGACAGTTCAGCGTAGAGCACATGTCTGCCGAGCGGTGGGATCCGTCGTGCTGCCTTTTGGTCTCTTATCTCATTCTCAAGTCACTGTTAGTGCTGAGATTCTGTGTTATTCAGTGCTATTTTGTTAGCCTACTCTAGTCCCTAATTAGGCCATTTTGCAGGATGCGTTCCCCTTAGTGTGGTCATTTATGTTCAATACCACTCCGAACTGATTGGCTTTGTGTTAACTGGTTGTTCCTATTTGGTATGTTTCGCGAAGACATCAAAGGGCGGACCACAAGCCTCATTTGGCAACTTCTCGCAGCTATCCATCGGCTGCAAAACACCCCGGTGCCTCGATTATTAACTCAGTCACCACCCTCTCATTCAACTTGAATTAAAAATTTAAAACCGGCAGAAATGACAGTGCCACACCATTGAAAGTAAAGTGTGCAAAACCAACAAGGGCTCATTAGCGAGTAGTTCTGAAGACAAGCATTCTGACTTGAGACTCATTACACTTCTCCTATTTTAACTCTAATTGGGTTCATTTTATATATGAAACGCCTTTAATATTTAATGTTGAAAAAAGTTCTACTTCTGATACTTTATGTAGCCAAAGATACTTGGCCTGTGTTAATTGTCCAGGTTATCAAGCAAGCTACGGTATTCAACTTCCACTGCTTTGGCTCTCCCCATACAAAACCACAGAGGAGCGACATTAAACACGTCGTTCGGTGGGTTACTGATTAGATTTCCGAAAAATAAAGCTGATCAACAAAAGCATCATCTGGATTATAACTGTAGCTGCTGTTGTACTATTCTGATTGTAAACAATAGGACTTTTATTCATTTAATAGATAATAATAACCAATATGTGATCAAAATGTTATTACCCCACAATCCTATATGGTGTTGCCAATTTAAGCTACAAAGATCCAGCAAAAAAAAAAAAAAAAAAAAATTTTTTTTGTTTTTAAAAAGTTGTTCCGCTTGCCAGGCTTACAGCATTTTAATTAAACAGATTAAAAACAATGTTATGGTTTCTTCATCTGGTTGCCTTCACACAATCTTTTGTTTCTCTCAGGTTGAAAAGAAAAGAGGGAGAGAGAGGCGGGAAAAAAAGCCAACATTGTGTTTCCAGGCAGGAAAGTTTGAAGTTCTTTGTTTGGAAGCGAGGTTCCGGGTGCAGCACACTGTTTAGCTCGGTGACCCTGTGACTGTGTTCTGAGGAATTGTATGAGCAGCCCTGCAGAAAAGTGCTCCAGGGTCAGCTTTCATCTTAGCAGTAACCTGTGGACTTTGAAACTCAGGGCGATGGAATTGCAGCTTTGTCAGTACACTACTAATTAGAAAATTCCTGACCTCGAGCAAGATGTTTTAATTATGTGTTGTGTCAACGAGTTTGCAGATTTAATCCACCGTTGATACACACTCAAGTGTGCAAACTGTGTCGCACATTGTAGTAGATCAAGTGGAATGGTGAAGGGGCTTTTTGCTCCATCTTACTCTGCCCCATATAACCTTACGCTTTTCCTACACCGTGTTAAGAGCCATCACATGCTTAAGTAGCCAAATTAAACGTGGAGTTAATGTGTTAGTTCATGAAAAAGCTGGTCTGATTTGCCTTGGTTTGTGGGAGGCTGAACAATGTGACAGTATTGTGCTGGGTGTGAGCTCTCTGTTGCAGTGAGTCAGTGTGAGGGAAGGCAGGAAGGGGTTAAACAGAAATTGAGCGGGGATGCTGGGGGCAGCAGTGCTGCAGAACATAGCAGTGTTCGTGCGAAGGCAAGTCATTTCCCGAAACACTGCAGACACATGGCCTGCGGCGCTCTAAAACCTTTGGAGACCAAAATGGCTTGCAGGAGTTAGAAGTAATAAGGTGTTTTTTTGCCTTCTTTCTCCTTGACTGAAATTCTGCACGGTTGCTATGCATTGCCATGGAGCTGTGTAGCTGTTTTTATGGTTTATGTGGGTATTAAGATGCTCTGCAACTGGCCATTTTTGAGATTTGTTGTTCTTTAGCTGTGAAGCAAATGGAAGTTGTTTGTTTTGAAAGTAATTCCCTCATATTTTTTTTTGCCATGATCAGAATGCTACAGCTCACTCTTAGCCCTTTCTATTTTCCATTTATTCTTTGGGCTGTTCACAAAATGACAAATTAACAAAAGCATGTATGAGACAAGAAGAAACAGAAATAGCAAATGTGTTTCAATCTGCTCCAGTTTTTTTTTAGTTTTTCTTTTTTTTTTTTTTTTTTAAAGCACAGTGACAAGGGCAGCCTCTTGTTTAGGCTTTTCACAGAAAAGGAACCTGTGATGGGAACAAAGGCCGTCTGTGTCGGTGCATGAACATAAAGCTGCAGTATTAGTCCACCCTGACCTCTCTGATTATCAGTGGGCTGAACCAAAACGCTTTTCATCCTCTCCCCTGGTTCTGTTAATCTTGGCTGCCTTGTCTGCTTCAAAGAGGCTCCGGTATATAATCTGTGGATGTACATCTGTGAATTATTATTCTAATTCTTTATACGTTTATTAGAGCTGAATAAACTCCACATCAAATACATCACTCGGGCAATGTCAGAAAGCCCGGGGCAAATCAGCCGACATCTGTTAACTCTTTCAAAATGGCCTCATCCAGCATGTCTGTGGGCGTAGAGGAGCAAGAAAAAGGAGCGGCGAGAGAGGGAGAGAGAAAGTCTCTGTTGCTGATTAATGGCGGCCATAGGAGAGGCGTTTCAGGCCGAGTGTGGAGATGAAGCGGGGCTGCACTCCCACGGCTGGGCTCCACTCTGTAAACACGTGAAGGGACGACGCAGCGTTCCCCAACTGAAATGCGCCGTGGAGGAGAACATGTGGGAAAGCTTTGCTTCCTGGCACATAGTCAGTCAGTCAGTCAGTCAGTCAGTCAGTCACTGTGTAAATTAGTCAGTGAGTCAGTCAGGCCCTCAGCCAGTTCTTCAGTTAGTCCATCAGTCAGCAAATCAGTGAGTCCTTCAGTCAGCCAGCATGTAAACTAGTTTGTCAGTCAGATACTCCCGATGACGGGAGGCCCATCAGGAGAACCTGCACGCCACTTTAAATGTTCCACAAGGCTAAAATACAACCTCCAAATCATGGCTGGCTACCCGCCACAGTGTCCAGAGACATACAAAAAATTCTGCGCTATTTGCTGTTAATTTCCACCCTGGCTTTTTACTTTTGAAGAAGAAGAAGCACTACCTGGTTTCAGCTTTTGCTTCACTTCTTTGTTTAGCTTGTCAACAGTCAGTCTCTGTTGTGCTATATATGTCCTCCTTGCCCGGAGCGTAGACATCAGAGTTTAAACGGATTTTTCTGCATCAAAGTAATAACAACAAAAGAGTAATGTTGCATCATGAACAGCTTATCTATTTCTCAACCAACATGGGGCTAGTCTTTATCCTTCAACATGAATGCTGAGCAATGTCCCCCCCCCCCCAGTTTTATTTAACACAGTATGTTAACCGGGGTAACCGTTACATATAGTACACACAAGTGTGTGTGTGTGTGTGTGTGTGTGTGTGTGTGTGTGTGTGTGTGTG
>CALSBV010012174.1:8612982-8641823 GCA_943590825.1 Bovichtus diacanthus | reverse complement strand
CTCTCCTCCCCTCCCCTCTTCTCCTCTCCTCTCTTCTCCTCCCCTCTCTTCGCCCCTCCCCTGCTTTCCTCTCCCCCTCTCCTCTCCTCCTCTCCTCTCCTCTCCTCCTCTCCTCTCCTCTCCTCTCCTCTCCTCCTCTTCTCTCCTCTCCTCTTCTCTCCTCTCCTCCTCTTCTCTCCTCTCCTCTCCTCTCCTTCTCTTCTCTTCTCTCCTCTCCTCCTCTTCTCTCCTCTCCTCTCCTCTTCTCTCCTCTCCTCCTCTTCTCTCCTCTCTCCCCCTCTGCTCTCCTCTCCTCAGGTTCTATCAACTGCGCTCTCTCTGTTTTTCTCTCTGTCCCCTGCTCCAAACAAGTCAAATGTCTGAAGAGATGTATCGAAGTATCCCTGCGCGTTCTGTACGATGGATATGTCATATGACATAATGCCTCCAAGCGCCCATCACAGATAAAATGACAGATGCTGTTTTTTGCCTCATGGATCTTTCTTGGCCAAGATGATTTTGAGACTTTCTCTCCCGTCCTCTCTCTCTCTCTCTCTGCTTTTCCTCTTCTTACTTTTTTCTTTTCATCCATTGTGACCTTACAACGCCTGCCATTTTGTTTTTCATTGAATTTCCGACAGAATTACTGTGTAATTGCTGGCGACAGGGAAAGCGTGGTTGCTGATGTCTCGCTTTCCTTTTTAACTGACACTCAGCCATCTGCTTTGTTTAGCGTTGGTGTTTACGCCTCCCATCCCCACTCCTTCCTCCACAACATGATTTCCTGGCTGTGCTATTGAGAGGGATTGGTTTCCATAGATACCGACAACAACATACCCGTGTTTGGGTTGATGGCATGTGGAGGGCATATAAAGAGGGGAGAGGCTGCATTGAGTGAATTCCTGGACGAGCGCTGACCTTTCTGGGTGTGTTTGGATCACTTAAGGCTGCCCCTGTCCCTAAAGGGAACAAGGCATTCTGGGAGCTGTGGCACACTACCTGAACAGCGATACACGACTATACTTGCTGTCTTTTTCCTCCCCACCATCAACCACTGCGGCGACAGCACCACCCCAGCACCGACTGCCTGTGGCTACTACTGCCCATCCGTCCAGGTGGATGGATGGCTTTGATTGGTAGAATCTGTGGCGCTGTCGCCGGGCTCACTTGTGAGTGGCAGTAATTGGCATGGCAGTAGGCAGGCCCATCTTTCACTTGTGGTCAGCCATGATTGACCTGATTAGGCTGGGATCGCTCCCCAAAGTGAGGGTCTGGTGTCCCGGGGGGAGGGGGGGCTGGCGTTACCCGCTCTGCGCTTCAACCCGCGGCCCTCCCAGCATGTTAGCATTACTGACCAGAGACCAGTGCTGGACTGGGATAATAATTCAGTCCTGAGTCTTAACTTCAGCCCAGACGAATCTCCACACATACAAAACAGACCGCGGACACTGTAACCTTTTTTTGTTAAAAAATATTATTTTGTTTACTGTTAATGCCATTAACATTTTTGTTTTATTTGTACATATATAAAAATACAGTGAAAATTTAAGAAAAAGTGAGACATTGTGCAGAAGATGTTAGAAGCCCAAAGTGATCATGCTTTAAGTCATACTTAAAAATATTAAAAAAAAACAAGATTGCTTAATTCATCAAGTTTCTAGACTAAGCAGTTATACGAAATTGATACAAATGTACAAATTACATACAGTGGAAGTTTCTGTTTACAAGTTGAAATGCAACCATGATATCCATAAAGTATTCTAAAAAAAATGTATGTAATTAAAGCCCTGAGAAGCTCCTGGCTGTTTAGGCACTTCCAGCACAGCATCACCCCAAAGGGTCGGCTATCGGTCAGAAGAAAAAAAATCGAAATCAGCATCCCTATTTCTTACCCATATTAAAAATTTTTTAAATGTTGTCATGTTTTTCTTGTGTAGCATGAATGGACTGGGCTATAACTGCATTTATTTGTGCAACCCTGTTGCATAATGAAAGATGATCCTTGAATATCTATGGAGCTGATAATCGCTAATAACGACCATTTAATTGGCTGATCACATTTGTGCAAGCGAAACAATTATACTTTTCTATATTTTGTGTGTAGTTCCTCTTTAACGCTGGCCTGACACTCGGGTGGTGCTGTAGATGTGGTCGAGGTTTGTTGGCGGGAACAAAGGCCTGGCTCCTCTCACTCAGCATCCAGCGTCCAGAGGTCAGAGAGTGTACTGAGGGAAATACGAGACAAAGCGTCGTCATACTGTACACAAAGAAAAGCATATGAGGGGGCGGGTGCTGGAGGGACTCCATACCCATCATATGTTTGCAATTAAAGCCTGTCTGTACTGTGTGTTTACAGAGTGGTGCAATCAATGTAATTGTGAGAGGGTGTTCCTGGCTGAAATGTCTGTCTTATTTCTCTCTGCCTGGGTTCAAGTGGGCACTTGCTGGATTGTTGTTCCCAGTGTTTCTCGTTTCCAAATGTAAATGAATCTCTTGATTTGTATCGGCCTCTGTATACACTCCCTTTTTTTTTTGTCGTTCTCATTTTTCCTGGATCAAATACAAACAACAAGGGCTCCATTTCAGAGTGGGACGTCAGCTCAGATCTATGTCAGCGCCGTTGTTCATACTGAGGAAAAATCTGTCCATATTCAAGAGCCATAAAAACATGCTTGGTAAACATGATAGTTTCCCTTGCTGTCGGAGCACATTGCCATTGTTTTTCTCAGCTAGTTGAAGGGGGAAAAAAAAGTCTCTGAACACTTCAGCTGCACCTGAAGATCTGGACATTATTAGTGCATCTGTTTGATCTCATTCTTGCTCTACTTTACTTAATTGGAGGTGTATACTTTGTTAGAGGCCACAACATTCCTTGCTATTGATACTGTCAATGTGTTAGCCATTCAACAACAATTACTTCATTTATAGGAAATGGGAAACATAGTATTGCTTACTTCTGAACTGTTGCGCGGTTTCACCATGGAAACTAACCCTTTGGCTGCGCCACACAGACAAAGATCTTTCCCTCCACTAAAGGCAAAGTGAGGACAAATTGCCTGAAAGAGAAAGTGCAAACCACATGTCTACTCTATAAAGGAGAACATAAAGTGAAGGAAACCTAAACAAATAACCAGTCATTTGATGTTTCAGGTAAAGGGCACACTCGTTTTATTTTCAGCTCACCTAAAAAGCTTGATACATGAAGGCACTTCCTCAATGACACCTTACACTCAAGCAACTGCAGTCCAGTGGGATCAGTGTGTTGCTGAAGGTCACTGTAGCAGGGTTGATAGCCACTGTTGATTAATATCAAGCACCTTCGCAGGTTGAAAGCTCAAAGCTGGAATATTCCCTCCTGTCCCCTGATTAGTTTCAGGGTTTCTATGATAGAGCGTAATTCTACAAGACTGACATGCTACAGGCTCTGGGAGGCGGTACCTCAGCACAGCAGTGCTTTAGGCTAACTGCTAACAGCAGCATGCTAACATGCTCTTGGTGACAGTGCTGCATGTTAGCATGCTGCTGTTAGCACTAAATACAAAGTACCGCTGAGGCTGATGGGATTAGTTTTGCAGATATTTGTTCGTAAATCTTATTGAATTTGACATGATGGAGGTGCTGGATGAAGAGTTAGACCTCCGAATGTTTTACAGTTCTAACCCTGTATCCTAAAATGACATTCACATACAACTAAACTGCGTTCTTTTTCTCCAACATTATGGTCGCAGTTAAAAAAAAAAAAAAAACGTAGTTAATGTTGGAAATTAAAACAAAACCAAAAGGCAACAAAACTACTTAGTGGATTTAGTGGAAGGTTCGAGGTTTGGCTTGAAATAAGTTTGTTATGGAACGTTTTTGATTGACCCTCACACCAACCCCGCCCGCCTCCCTACAAGGACTTAGGTCAACAAAACAAACGTTATCCAGGAGAAAATGTGTTTCCCCTTGAAACGTAATTGACAATGCAGTTTTGTTGCATAGGAACGTCAGGCTGGACAGTTCGAACTGAGGGAGACGTCTAATACACGTACAGACATTTCACTCAAGGTGTCGACCTCATGCTGGAGCTGGAGGGGATCAGATCCTTCAGACGCATCCTCTGGGAACATGAATGTCTGCAGAGAATGTTGTTCTGCCGCTAGTATGGCTTAATGCCGTTAGGTCACACTAGAAATGTCATATTTTGTAATATTTGTTGACGCCATTTTCCAAAAATTGTATTTAGCAAGTGCTGCTGTGTTTCTGCACTTTACTTCTCAGAGATTTCTTGTCAATCAACTCAGTTTTAAGTCTTTTCCCTTGGATATGTTGTCAATGCAGTTTCAAGTACAGCGTGGCTCCTGCTGTTGGAAAAAAGCTAAATATAGATTGAATCCTTCTCATGCTGTATTTAACGGCAATATTAATCTTTCAAAACTGTGGACTTTGGAGATATAAATGTTAAGGAAGCAGTGTGAATGCCCCCATCTCACCTCTTGACCCCTCTCTTGTCTCCAGGTTTCAGGCAGCTCGGCGGGCTCCCCGGCCAGCTCCTCCAGCCCGTCCACCTCATCGCGCCAGTACACGCGGCAACGCATCACACGCGTCAACCTCAGGGACTTAATTTTCTACATGGAGCAGGAGAGAGAGACCGCCCACTCCCTCCTCCTCTACCGTGCCCTGCTCAAGTAGCCTCTGCTCCGCTCAGCGCCCACCTCAACCTCCTCCTCCTTCCCAGCCACGTGCCTTCAGATCAGGTCTAATGTTTCAGCTCTGTGTCTCCATGTGTACTGTAGTGATGTTTGATGTAGCTTTTAAAAAGAACACAGAGAGAGAGAGAGAGAGAGAGAAAACGTACAAAAATAAAACTGTTGTTCCGTGTCTTCTACGTTTAGATTCATGGTGTGTAGTTAGATCATTAAGTTTAAAGGCAATATGGAATTATTTGTGTTGAATTTGTTAAAAGGAACAAAGTGTTTTTTGTTTTTTTTTGTTGTTTTTTTTTTATGTGGCAGGACTTGACCCAGAACTCGTTCCACGTATGTCGGGTAGCTATTTATTTAACGTCATTGGCAGTAGCTTCAACGAGCCACATCAAAGTAAGGGTTATTTTGGCGGAGAGAATTCTGTTCGCACCTCGACACAGCCTGCGATCTTCTCCACGAGCTGTTTGTTGAACATCGCTGAATGAACGCAGTTTAGCTGAACTCAATACACGAGGAACTGATTTCTATACCTGAGACATCGTTTTGAAATATTAGGATTCCAAATAACAGCACCACGTTCAATTTACCTACTGTATGTGTCAATAGTTCTTATTGAATTATTTACAGCATGTATATTTTTGTCACATGTAAGCTTTGTAAGAAAAAAAGGAATAACCCATGTGTCAGTATTATGAAACCTGATGTTTTGTAAAACCATGCCCTTTGAATGAGTCAGATTTAGACTGTTGAGTATTGTTTTCCGGAGACAAAGTCCCCATGATCCGTCAGCAGATGAAATTATGGTCGCGTAAGACACCAGTTTCTGATTGGTCACCCTGGTCAGTATATTTTTATTTACCCACACATAATGTGAACACTGTTTTTATGACTAGATGTGTGTACGTCGTGTACCATCATGATCACTTCTTCAAACAACCGGGTTGAGAAGGTAAGTTTTTAGTCATCATTGTATGCGGGGAGGCGACTTAGGGAGGGAGTGAAACCTCGGATTTAAACAGACATTCCTTCATCTTTTCCTCTCACCGTTCTATCTGCACATTATTGGCGTTTTGACAAAATAAAAATAAAAATAATTCAGCTCACTTTTGCTGGTGTGTCCTGACGTCCCCTTTAGCCCCCACCTACTTTGGTAATGACTGAATGACAAAAGCACTTATACCTGTTTGTATTTTGATCCCAAATTAAAAATCAAAGCTCTAAAGTAATGTTTAACTGCAACAGGAAGCAGCTTAAATTAGATTTCTACTTGTTTTCCCATTTGTTTCTGCCTTTGTATTACTGATTGAAGAGAGGAATATGGGACAAAACGCCTGTTTTTACTTGTCGTATTGCATCATCGCCTTGTTACATTTCTGTTTTCTTTTTTTATTGTGTTATGTAATGCTGTCCATTATGTATTTTTGTTTGTTTGTTTAACTAAATATCTTGGCCTCTATGCAGCTTTTCTTGTCATATTGAAATTTATTTAAATATTGGTGACATTTGAAACAATTGTTGTGCATTATACATTTTGACGGCACTTTTTTTTTTTATATCTCTTTTACCTTACAACTGAAAGCTGTCACTATATTATAGCAACGAAATGACTCTTTTAAGTAGTAAACAGCATTGCCAACTTCTGACAAAAGTCAGTTATTTTTAACAATTAATATATTTTATTTTATTTTTTTGTTCATTGGCTTTTAAGCTTAACACATTTTCATAATTTTTATCTCCAAAATACCATGTTTTAAAAACAAGCACAACAATATCTATTGTGTAAGATTTTATTAGTGATTTCTATGGTTTCTGGTGGTTTCACAGGAGGACATTTCTACTACTACTACTACTACTACTACTACTACAGCTTTTTAGCCAAAATATTAGGATAATATTACTGATGTTAACAGACGGGGAAATTCAATTTCAATGTAAGGGTGATTTGTAAATATTGTTTACAAAACTATGTTTTATTAGAACCACGTTATTTTTGGTAAACTCTTGTACATATCTTGAAAATTTCCTGTTTGTGTGAAAAAACAATACTTATGTATTTGTACCTATTTTGTAAAGGAATAAATAAGCTGTTTACTAAACTGAGCAGATGCTGAATTTGTCCATTTCTTCTTTTGTTTAACAGCATAACAATTCAAATGCACAGTGGGAGTCTTAACAGGAATGAAGAAAAAAGGAAATTTTATTCTAAAATGACTTAATAACTAAGCAATATGTCCCCGCCTCTTCATTCCTTACGCTTTAAAAGGAAAAATACGCTGCTATGTTTTTGCCAGACAGTTTTACTAAAGTCAACCACTAATTCAGCCGGCTTCATTTCCATTTCTAACATTGCACATGCTAAGTACAAACTGAGTCAAGCGCTGCTGCTCAACTATGAAAAGTCCCCCTAGGTTTCTGCTGCTAATTAAGCAGAAGCATTTTTGAAAAGACCAAACTGTTTAACTCAGTGCAAAATATTGGAGTTTGGGAGCATATTGGTTTTTTCAAAATCTCGGCCTATTCCTCAGTCCCTCTGGAGTTGGAGACGGCTGATCTGGATTCAGCCCTGAAGACGACCTTCCCGCTTTGCAAAAAAATAAACAGGGAGCCCACATGTCCAGTAAGCTGCGTATATTTATCAGGTTCAAATACAGGACACGAAGATCAACTGTACTAAATACAGCAACCACATCCACGCTTACATGTTGGCATCGTCTGCTGCTCAAGATTACCGATGGTACAAGCGAAAGTGAGCAGTTGCCTGATAGAGGCGACCGCTAAAATCAAGCCTTATTGTTTCCCTTCTAAAGGTTACTGGAAGAACGTGAGAGCAATGAGACGCACGTCATATATACATCAGTACATCCTTTTATTATCGCAAATATGCAAGAAAAGTCAAATGGAGACACTGTAAATGAACACATGCCCTTTAATACCACAGTCTAATTGTTTTAAACACTTTAAATAATATACATTTGCACCTTATTATACCCTTTGAAATGTTTTTAATCCATATGTACACAATGTAATGCTTTTGAATTATTTTCATTCTTTTTTTTGTGAAGAGGACTAAGAGGTCTCTTAAAAACACGAGGATCCCATAAAGCCCAGAGTCCTGATAATTCAATATACAATAACTGTACAACTGACCCGCCTCAGAGGTGGAGTGAATGCCATTTTAACTGGCTGAAACACTGACCAGTACTCCATCTAAAAGGGTGGCATGTGTGAGCATGTCTATGAAGTTTCCATTCCTGTTGAGTTCGTCTAGCTTTGTAGTTAACCTGTCACTGACACGCTGAGCCGATAGGGGCTTCCCAGGTTTGGTTATTGCAGACAGACACCAAAACTGCATTTTTTTTTTTTTTTTTTTTTTGGAATCTGTAGAATTAAATAGCCATTTATGTTTTTATTCCAATGTGCATGACCAATTAGCTCTTTTAAAAAGCTGATTTCCAAATGCAACATCAGTGAGAAAACATGCCTTCTTTCCTTCCTCCCTGAAAAAAAGTCATTCTTGCAGATGTGTGGTTTTAGTACAACACTGATTGTAAAAACTTTTTTTATTTATTTTTTTTTTTTAACCCTGTTTCCTCAAGAACTAAACCAGATGAGTTTCCACTCCCAAGCGGATCAAAGATCTCGGGGATCAGCAGCAGAGTCAAGTCTCCTGGCTGTACAGTAAGTTCTGAGTATGCTCAGATTTGACTCATCAGTTTGGTTTGTTGCAGAGTGGCCCGGCGAGCCACAGTGTAGGAGGGCGTTTTGAAAAAACCAGGGCATGGGGATGACACAGCAGCAGGGGGTGCAAGCCGCGTTTCTACTGGCACCACTGAGCTGGGAGCCTTCGGGGAGGCGGAGGGGGGTGAGGAGCGCTGTGAAGGGCCCAACATGCCTCAGCACATGAAAGGCCTGGTTGACCATTCCCTTTGAGGCGACTGGATGCAAAGGCGCAGGCCACTGGCAGGTCACAACAAAGAAGGGCTTGATTGTGAGAGAGACCCCCGGGAGGAGTGCGCTGGACTGGGAGCTACACTTACACCAAGCTCATCTTTACCCACTCATTGGCCTTATTTAATCAGTGGCCATCCGGAGAGAGAGCAGATATCAGGACAACATGGTCCGACAAACTACCTCCCATTTTGAATGAACAACTAGTTAAAAAAAAACAACCTCAGTTTAACTCAAACAAATGCCAGAGCTCACAAAGATCAGAATGGACTTCTTCTTTTTTTTTTTATCAGTCTTTTGGATTGGATGAAACAGCATCTGTAAGTTACACACACATACAAAACATGAAAACTTGGCCTTTCTTGTTTCTGTCTTTGATCCAGAAATGTTGAGAATAAGACCAAAAGAATGAGAGCAGGATAGAGTAAGTGCCACCCACTCGCCTCTTTGTGATTAAGACGCTGATGCTGGGAGTACAGTTCACTTTGGGTTCTGCCATACATACATGTGACGAACCATCAAAAATAATCTTGGTTTAGAAGTGACAATATTGAAACAAACAAGAGACTTTGTCTCTCAAACTTTGTATTGCCAGCTATTCTCAACAAAACTGTGAAGACTGGAGGCCTGGAGGAACACATGTTGGTACCCTTCATACTGTTTTTTTTAAAAATGCATTGTGTCTTTAGCTATAAACTGTAAAAAGAGATGATGCCTTTATGTTTGTACAATCAACAAAATATGCATTTTGTCTCCTTTGGTACCTACACTATGTGTTCTGTTGTAACTTTTGCCTGTTTTGAATGTGTTAAAGTTCTGGTGTCCTGAAACATGACAAGATAAACAGCTTAACGTGGTCACTGGGTTCAAACAAGTGTTCGGTGAGAACAGGGCAGGGCAGCTCTGTGGGAAATGTTTAAGTGCAAAGAAACATTAAGCATTTAAAGTACATCTCTTGCTGATCACGAGACATACTGGTAAACGTCCACGTTGGTCCTCAAGTCTTTAACATTCTAACTCATCAAAACTGCAATACACTTAGAGCTTGTGCAAGTTCAACCTGAATGTTCAAATGTCCAGACTTACCTACACTTCTGCTTAATACAAGCAAAGGTTGTGCCTGTGAGAGAGAATCTGATCAGAGACCCGAGATATGTTTTAGAGCTAATAAGCAGAAATTCCAGAGCACTTTTTTATGTGTGCTACACATTTGACTATAAACTATTTTGAAAGATCCAGGTTCTCTTCCATCCCCATTTGAACAATGGGACTTTTTCCGGCTCTGAATGCATTGCCAGCCAGATCGCTTTAGCCACATAGCCTGCAGACATCTGAGTTTCTGCAGCTACTGCCAAGAAACGCTCCCTCACAAGCTCTCAAAGCCTAATGAATACAACGTTCATACATCCTTCATATTGGAGAAAGGAAAAAAAAGAGACATTAAAAATAATCCTATTAATAATAATTGTTTACACCATGTCATGATAAGAACAGCAAAAGGAGCAAGAAGAACATACTTTAGAAACAACAATGAAAATTGTAATAAACAATCAGTTTGGCAAACGATGCTGCTTTCGGCGAGGCCCCGCCGTCTGTAGCAAGGCCTGTGGAGTGAGGTGGGATGGGATTGGAGGGTCGCGGGGTCTTGGGGATTGGGGCCTTTAGGGGGACTAGCAAAATGAGATTATGTCCTCTTCCTGTCATCATTAACGGCATCCTGTGTGCCAAAGCTTTCTCGTCCCACAGCAGGCCAGACATGGGCCAGATGATACACCAGTGAACGAGTTGTAGAAGGGCGAGGCGTGCGCGTGTTGGGGCGTGGAGTGCATTTGGGATTCAAGGAGACTGTCACTCCAAAAGGGTCAGGACACCTTTTTCGTAAGAAGAAGAGGGAAAAATCAACCAGTCACGGTGCTAAAAATTGTTCGGAGCTGCTGTTGAGTCCATTTGTTGTTGTTGTTGTTTTCATCACAGTCCCAGATTCTTTGGGCGTTATTTAACATTATCAAAAACTTTTGCTTCTGATGCTTTTTTGTTTTCCTTTGTTTGGTACTACATTCCCCTTAGAGTTCTGCAGAGCTGGCGAGTTTAACAAGCCACTGCTAATACTAATACGGTATGTTGGGGGTGGTTGTGGTCCTGTTAGGGCAAGGTGGAGGCAGGGGTAGACAGGGTGAGGTGGTGTGAGAAGATGGAAGGAGTATTGGTGGGGCTGGCAGTCCTTCTAGTCCAGGGGTTCCTGTTTTATCCTGATGGGCGTGTTCATGGAGAGACTCCGCCGGTCCTCACGACACAACACGTACTCGCTGAACTGGGATGAGTCCACGCCGCCCCCGCAAGACGCCGCCACGCTGAAACCTTTCTGGAAAAGACGCTCCAGAACCTGAAGACAGAGGGAGGAGAGAGGAGGAGGGTAAAGAGAAGACCTTTAATAACAGAAGTGCCATGTCAAAAAGAGCTAAATTTATCTGAGAAGTATTACTGATCGATTTTTGAAGAAAAAGTTCAACATTTTCAGAAATAAACGTTTGTTTGTTTGCTTTCGTGCCGAGAGTTGGATAAGAAGGTTTTTACCACTCTCATTGTTTGCTGCTAAATATGAGGCCACAACCAGCTGCCGGCTAAATAATGAATAATGTCGACCTATAGGAAAGTTAATGTTATCTCATTAGCATAATTTTAAAAGTTTCTGATGCATTTCTTAAAAAGATAAAAGATAATAAGATGGGTATCACTTTTTTGGATATCCATCCATCCTAACGTCAACCTAAGATCTTGATCAGTCACAACATGCAACATGTCATTAACCACCCTCGCCTCAAATCACACGTAGCCATGGAAGACAACCAGAGGGCACTCCGACATCACACCACATCTGAAATATTCATGCCGCTTGTGCTGGATTGGCTACTGAACCGAGGGCATGAGCTCAAAGGGATGAGGAGAGCGGAGTGTGAGTGAGGTGTGTTAAGGGGCTGAGTTGAGCTCAGTGCGGTGATTACTGGAGCTCCTAATTTGAGTAATGAGGCCGGGGTGAGAGGAAAAGTGAGGTCCATGAGCGAAAGAGAGAGCGACGTGTGAGGAATGAGGATCGGGAGTAATGGGCGATCTGTGTGAAGACAAAGTGTTGGAGCTAGAACGGGACGCAGGGATGCATGATAGCCCTCAAGTCTGCGCATTGATACACACACGAGTCCAAATGCAGATACGCTCCGACGCAAACGCGCAAACTCCAAGATCCCCTTTTCTCTCCTTATCTGCCGTAATCCTTGTGGGAAGTTGTTTTTTTTTTTTGGAGGGGGTATATCTAAATCTCAGTGCGAGGAGTCCTATTTACTTATTCCCCCGTCCTTTTTAATGCAGTGTGCAGCTCATGGAAATGAAAGGTCTCGCCGAGGGCTAACCCCTTTACTGCCAGATACAGGGTCAGAGAAGTTCACACAAACTAGATCAGTTTCTTCAGATGCCCACACACAAACACACACACACACACACTGACACATGCACATGCAGAATGACCTCACTAATTACAGGAGTGAAGGCACCATCGGAGGCTGAATTGGGGCATTTAGGCCTCCGGGTCAAAGACAGAGAAGAGCAAAAAATCTAATCAAAAGAATGCAAATTTCCGAATTATAACACTCAAATTCACACACAAACTTGTTGAACAAACCTGAGCCCCCCCCCCCCCCAAACACACACACACACACACACACACTTCCTGATTAAACTGAAATATGGGCTGACATGCTGCTTGTAAGCAGAAAGGACCACTTGGAGAAGTTGCCCCCTCCTTTTTTCGTCCTCTGGCTATACGACGACGACAAACTCTGTAATTTGTGAGACAGAAGGGGCGGCAGACAGCTGATGGTGAGGATGGCTAATTAAGAGACCTGCCCAAGCATCAAACATTCCCAAACCCATGACAGACGACGGAGGAGCCTAACGATTATGGAAATGATATTACATAGCCTTCTTTGATCATTGCATCACATTGCATTTCCCCCCATCATCTCTTAACGCATGTGGGACTGTCATGTTTGGCAATGAATTTGGTCACAGAGGAGAATGGCCTGATCAATAAAGATAGTCTGAAAACACTTTTATCATTAATGCACGGCAACACAAAAGACTTAAGGATATTATTATAGATAGTTGTAACTGATTCAAGGATACTGTAATGACTATAAGAAGCCGTAAAAAAACTTCACATTCAGTTTGACACAGTGAATTAGTGCTACGGGGGTATAAACAATACACTGAATAATTAAGATGTATCCAAGCAAAAGGTTTTAATGTCCACAGGACAATGTCCTGAAATCAATCCCAGCTGACAACAGAAAGAAAAGCAGCCTCTTAAAAAGCTAAAACATGTCCTGGTGGCTCAGTTCAGCACAACATACTTGTGACTGCAGGCTTTCAGATCCCAGCTTATGTTGAACTTGTGCAGATTTCTCTGCTTACTTTCCTGCTTCACTTGAGCGAAACCATAGCAAAATATTCTAACAGTGAGTTGCATGTAAGCAACCTGATTGGTCGAAGTTTCATTCCAAGCATGATGATATCCGTGAAATGGAATTACAGCTAATTATTCCTTTTCATGTGCGCTACTTTGAACTTAGAGAAGACCTTCCCAGAGTTTCAGTATAGCTGTGGCCATGCTTCATTTCAAAACAGGAAGTAAGAATAGTAGCAAACTTTGGGAAAGTAAACTCTTAGATATAAAGGTGCAAACTACAACCATAGAGGGTTCTTCGTTTGTCCCCATAAGAGAACCCTTTTTGGTTCCTGGCAGAACCTTTAATAAAGTTTCCACCTGGAACCCTTTCAGAGAGTTCTACCTAGAACCCAACACAAACGGGTTATACCTAGCACCACCTGCAGGGGTTCTACCCAGAACCTTTCCACCTTCTAAGAGTGCTAACAAAAACCCACCCACTTTAAGGGTTTCATCACCAAGGGGGCTCTAAACATCACCTTTTTATAAGGGTTTCACCTATAAACCCTTTTGTATTCTGAGGGTTCTACAAAGAACCGTAATGCACTCTACAGATGAGCAAATAAAGTAATTCCCAAATGTACTGTATGTATATGTGGTAACGCTAACCTCCTAACATTGGTTTGACTTTCTGGCCATGGGAACCATATCCACCAGCCATCTTATGTGTTCCAGCGCCACTCACAGTTCACAATCACAATTTTTGGGGTCGTGTCGGCTGGGAGGATCTTTCAACATCCATGCTCTCAACAATCAATGAAGTTTAGAATATTTGGATGAAAAGGAAATAACCCTTGAAGAACCCAAATGGTTCTGGGTTAAACCTCAGCCCTTCAGGAACAGCCATCCTTATTTGTAAGAGTGTATTGTCACATGACGACACTTTACCAAAGTTTGCTAGTTCGACCACAAACTTAAGCTCTTGCCCTGCGTGTGATCGACACAGAAAGCTGAATAAAAGCGTCTCTCGTCATCCCCAGTGATCCTTATTCATTTGAAACACAATAAACCATTCTCACTGTTTGACTCGGCTGCACAGGGATCTGTCCCCATAACACACACGCGCCATCCAGCCTATGTCGCTGAGCTGCCACTCAATCTAGGGTCGCAATGGGGATGAGGAGGGGGTACGGCAGCCTCGCTCCTCTAACCTCCCAGCACCATGTATTTCCAACACGGGGAAGATGGCGGGGAAGGAATCAAAGAGGACGAGTCTCAGGGCTGCAAACCGGAGCACAATGTAATATTGATGGCCACCGGAGTGCACACACACTCGCAACACCTCTCTCAGGAGTCGCTGGAAGACACTTGCTCCTCATAGCACAGGGCTCAGACTTGATTGACACGTATGACACTGTAGCATGTTATAGGAGCACTCAGGGGGGTCGCTTTTGTTTAACTATGCACAGTCTTTAATATGTGACTAGGAGCGCTAACCGCAGTCTCTGCATCGTATCCTCCGCTTATCGCAAGCATCTGGCACAAAACAGCCGAGAAGCTCCAACTCTTTCTAATTCTCGGAGCCATCTGCCAGCTTTATTTTTTATTTTTAAAGGAATCACAATCGACAAAAACACTTTGACAGCGTAATATATTCTTATAGCATTTGCGGGACATTTGTCAAGTATGTAGCTGTGTTTGGGGAGCTGACGACACTGCGCTCACCATTACAAATGGACATTTTGATTTAAAGTGTCTTTAAGTACACACGTGATTTAGTTTGGGGGAACTTTAGTTTGCAACCCCTAACCCTGGCAGTGTAAATACCCACAGAGCTCGACAGGGAAGTTATTTAGGGTTAGGTCGGTCCACAAATGGACGACAAGTACAGTTCAGACTAAAGTGAACGTACTGGAGCACGTGAGGGTGGAAGATCTCACACTCCCTGACTCATTCAGTAACCTTTTTTTTATTCATCTGTGGTCTGTGGTTTCCGGCTTTTTGGTGCTAAAACTACAGTTCCCAGTGGTGGAACATATCAAACTACATATACTCAAGTACTGTGCTTACAATTTTGAGGTATTGAGTATTTCCATTGTATGCTACTTTATACTTGTCTTTTAAAGCACATTCCAAACAAGTTGTGTATCTCTAACTCATCATTTTTTGTTTTGTACCCGAAAACCTAATTATCTTCTTTACATTTTAATTAGGAAAATTACAATCTCCACTCGCAGGACTTTTTGCATTTTGTTGTTCCCAGAGTCAGAACTAAATTGGGAAAGAAAGCTTTTAGATTTTCTACACTTACTGCATGGAACCGACTGATCTGGAACTACAAAACATTATAACCCCGAACAAATTTAGAAACTATGGTGAAATCTATTAAGTCCAAGCTGTCTGTGTGCAAATTATTTAATGTTACTCAAATCTATGTGCATTTCTGTTAACTGTTAAAACTCTGTGTTGCTGCTGTACTTCAGCCAGGTCTCCCTCGTAAAAGAGATGTTTGATGAGACAAAACTGGTTAAATAAAGTCTAAATAACAAATAAAAAAAACCTTCTTGCACCACTGCATTTATTTGACAGCAATAGTTAATGTTAATATTCATATTACACGTAGAAAATAAATGGCCAGCTTTTAAAAATATGCCTCAGTATTATAAATCACCTTCAAGCATAAGAAGTCGTTAACATTAAAATGGTGCTTACACAGTAATCCATCATTAAAAATGATCCAATAATGTAACACTAAATAACACCTTCTGAGTTATCATTATCATTGTTATTATTATTGTTATTATTATTATTATAGTAATTATGTATAGTTTAGGTAGTTTGTTGATAAAACATTTGTACTTTTGCTTAAGTATGATTTAGAATAAAAGACTTTTACTTGTAACAGATTAGAATTCCTGCTTTTTTTCTGAATACTTCCATCACTGATAAATTATTCAATCAATCAATCAATTTTATTTGTCACATGAAATTATACGAGGAACAACTCCAGTGAACTGCGATCCTGTCTGCTCCTACAATGTGTGCATTATTCAACATAAAGCACACACCTCCTCCTTTTTCCTTGCCAGAGTTAAATTTGCACTGCAAAAACCTATTACTACACATGTATTACACTGATGAAGGATGTTTTATGACACTCTTTAAATGTATTTATAATTATGTAATTATGTGGATACTCTGGATATTATGTGGTTCTATTTCATTCTATATTCCATTTAATATTACATTTATTTCTTCTGATTAAACTACGTAAAAACTTGGGAATTATTTGATTCATTTTCTTCCTCTTCCTTCGTATTTCTCCTCCAGGTGTCTCGTACTTTTCCACTACTGAACCGCGCGGCATCCAACAAAAACATTCTTGTGAAACACTTTCCCTGGCAGCGACTGCTGAAGCTGTCAGCAGGCCCCTTCACCCAGTCTTTATCCTCACCGTACCGGCGGGTTAATCCGCTGCCTGTTGGGTCGGAGTGCCCCGATGCTGAACTCTACCCACGGAGCCACTGAGGCACCACTGAGATCCCAAACCACAGCACTGTTAATGTCTCGTTCTGCCACTCAGGCCGCTGAGGAGCACAGCTGAGGTGTTTGTGTGGCCTTGTCTGCTCTGATGAGCTGTGCTTTCTCTTTCCACCCGGCGCAGGATTGATGGAGTGGCAGTGCGACATGTAAGAGAGTGTTGCGATGCGTTGCGTTCCCCGCCTGGGCAGCAGAGGGACAGGGAGCCCTCCTCTATGACTGCCTCCGCTGTCACATTGATGAAGGACGGATTGGCTCGGGTCTGATCCGAGCACTTCATCACGGTGATGTATGGAGCTCCAGCTCTGGGACGCATGTGTGTACACCTCTGTGGCTCTTTGGCTAAATGTTTTTCCTCCTGCTAACTGCCTCTGCTGCTCTCTCTTTCTCTCCGCTGGATCTACATCACAGCGCAGGTGGTTTGCATTATTCCCTAAATTCCAGTCATGACTTCATGGAGAATCACTCGCCAAGGTGGAGTTGTTTATTCTCACATTTGAATACACAAGATGAGGGACGAACGGGGCTAAATAAAAAAAATACATTGTAATACTGTAAGACTTTTCTTCTCTTTCTGTAGATACAAACAGTTAGTAGTGTTACATTTCTAACTGTAAATAGTATAATAATATATCAGAAATTGATACTCTTGAAAAAAGCCTAAAGAAGAGTACTTGCAGTATAACCACATTTACTGACCTTAGGGATGTGACTGCATCTTTAAGTGAATAAAAACTCAATAATAAACTTCAAAAACTACGTTGCCGCATTTGCTAAGTGTATAGTAAAGCAGTGAGAAACGTCATGTTATCTCATTGTGACCAAAGTATTACAAGGTCTCGCAGTTTCCAGCCCGGGGCGAGACAGCAACCGTACCTTTACTCCAATAAAACTCATTTGAGACTAAAGTGAATTCTCCATGCCAGTGGAGATATAATAAATTGAAGATGGAGTACATTTAAAAGTTGTCACATATCCATCTCTATTCCTGTCAAGACCTCTTCAAAAACCTCATAAATACTCTGTTCCAGACAGCTCTGCGTCCCCCCCCCCCCATCCTCTATGGGCAGGGTGTGGTTGTGTGACTTGCCCTGGGTTGGGGTCCAGGACTGAAATCAGATCAGAGGCTCATTGTCTGGCGGCTAAGACGAGGATTATTTTTCCTAACCTTCCCATACCTTCACGCAACAATGAGAGAGGACAGAATGAGTAAGTTGTTTAGACAAATCTCCCCTTACACCGGAAAAACACCTCCATCTGCTCCTCGTGTCCTCATCTACATCGACTCAATGAGCCGGGCCCCTCTACTGCGCTTGCATATGTGTGTGTGTGATTGCGCGTTAAACATCATTTTGTGCATCTGTGTGTCTTAAAGGGGCCACAACTAACACTGGCTTAACCGAGTGAAGCCGCACTGTGACACAAAGGGGAGCGTCTCCCGCAGGAAACCTTGTTGATCTGGCTCCTCTGTCTCTTAGCTGGATGTCTGAAAAAAGGATGTTCAGAGGAGCAGCCCGGCAACAACCTAAACAATCAAAACTCATTTCAGAGCATGTTAGTCATGTGCGCTCATATCCCATAACCAGTTTCACTGGTAAACAGAGTGGGAAAATGTTGTGTTAGTTGATGCGGCCAATTAATTATATTGCAAGTCATTTAAAAATCTATAAAAGAAGTATAAACCGGTTTAGGCTGTTTGAGAAATTGTAAGTATGGTATTAAAAAATGCAATACGTGTATTTCAATTGCCTTGAGCGGTGTTATATTGGAGTCTTTTTATAAAAAAAAGGAGCTGTGTCTTAAAAAGGAGTAAAGCGTAAATTATGCATATCATTTCCATTCCTCTTCTTCATTTTTTTTTCTCGCAGGAAAACATGGCCGCAGTCCACACGTGCTTTGTCCCGCTTGCTCGGCTGTCCTCCCTGGAGGTGGTCTCTCACACTGGCAGGAGGGAGGTGGAGGTGTCAGAGCGCACTAGCCTGCCTGGGAGAGGCTCCCTCTGCGTGCTGGAGGGGGGGAAAGGCTCCTCTATGTGTTGGCCTGTTCATGGCTGTGGGCACTGGAGTGTGTTATATCGAGCCTGTGTTGTGAGGCTGTTATGTTTCCCTCTCACAGACCTCTCTGGGTAACGCAACTGTAAAACTAGTTTTCTGAAGTTGTTTTTAACGTCTCACTGCTTTACTCCACACTGTGGTTAACTCCGCTTTTAAACACAATCTCAGTCAGACTGTTTTAAAATGGTATAACATACTGTAAAGCAATGAGCAGTCCACACAGAGGACAGTCAGGCTCAGGTTTCACATCATGTCATAGCCACAAGAGCCACTTGGAAGCTGCTGTGTAAGTCCATCTTTAGGCATATTGAAAAACTACACACACTCTGCCCACCTGCCAATACCTCTAGTAATCCCTCGACAAACTGACTGTAGCTTCATCAGACAAGCTATTATCTCTACTGTGGCAAAACACAGTACAAAGGGATGGCAGTACAAATCACGCCAGCTGCCTTGAAGCAAAGTGTTGAGGGTGAATTCTAGCTTAAAGACAACGAAAAAAACACTTAAAAAATACCTTTATATTGGCTAGTGCCTTGAAAATAAAATCCGCAAAAGTGACACCAAGCGTCTCGTCTGATAGAGAGAACAAGTCTCCTCTGCCTCAGCAGACGCTATGCTGCACATCAAAGCTCTGCTTGTGCAGTGCAAATGCCATCCAGGTGTTTCAGAGTGTGAGAAAGTGTGGAAGGGAGGGGGTGAACAATGGTGAGCTTGCTAAGCAAAGTTCTTTGCTGGGTAAATAAAGGTAAAGAAAAAAAAGTCTCCACTGTGGCAACATACAGAGTGTGAGAGCACAAATCATGTTGACTGACTTTTGGCAAAGTTTCTTTGTGGAATCAGCGTCCTATGGCTAACCCCAGAGACAAGACCGACGCTACACAACTACTGCAGAGGCAAAGCAAACTTTAACGGATGCAGAACTAGGGTGTCTAGGCAAAATGTACACAAGGGTTTCATTGCAAAATCATAAGGAGATCTGTGCATTTTAAATAATTAGCTTCACTTCCTTATGCAGGAAAGACGTTATCCTTAGAAAAATAAAGGCTAGCTCAGTACCTCAGGGTAAAAATACAGTTTATACTAAGGAACACTTTAGTTGAAGTCTATATAAGTGTTTCAGCACTATTGTATTATGGACACATCACAAATGCATGCAGTGCATTATGTGTTTTGACATCCTTTTTAACACCTTATAAATCTTTTGGGAATGTGTTACTGTATACTTGCCCCAGGAATCACACATTGTGCACATTCACCAAAGGCCTGCAGTGACCACTGAGATCGTTAGTTTGTACAGTAACCAGGTATAACGCTGTTCCTCATACTGACTCTTCTGGTGTGAACCGGACTTGAGTTTAATTTCATCTTTATAATCTCAAAATTCAGGACAGTTGTGTGTGCCTTGTGCAGAAGAAGCCCTTTCTACCTTCAGACTACATGTAGAGCGCATGCATTCACAGATATGGTGCCATGGCACACACTGAATAGAGACACTGGAATCAACTCTGCAGCAAGTTGATTTGTTAGTTGTTAGGCTTCATCAAGCTGAACGTAATGTTACATAAGACTGCATTGAGATGTAATAGATGGCTCTCAATTGCATTATAATTTCAGGATAAAAAAAAAAAGGCGACATTATGAATAAACATTATAATTTGCACATTTGCATCTCAGACCACTACTTTGATTTAGTATTATCTTGCTATTTCAATCACGGTATAACATTCCTGTAATATCCTCAAAATCAACTTAGTATCTGGTTGGGGATGTATAGTGACTATAACATATTAGATGAACTTTTTTTTACCTGGACGGAGTTGAGCCTGCAGTAGCCATTGAGGGGAAAGCGGATGACGTGCGTGGGGTCCTGGTTCCAGCCGGCGTTGACCGAGTTACACATGACGTCTCCGGTCTCGGGGAAGATCTCCTCGATGAGGACCTTCTCACCACTCAAGGCAATCCTCTCGCCCAGGTCGGGTGTGACGCGAACCACCAGGCAGTCGCAGGGCTGCGCCATCCGTCGCTGCTCGCGCTCCTGCTTCCAGCGCTCCAGCTCCTTGATCATGGGCGTCAGCTGGTAGTAGCGCGCCTCCTCGTACAGCAGGTGGAAGTCCTATACAGGAAGGAGATGAGTGCAGTGAGTTCACTATGTATGTACGGTCCTCTAGGCTACATGTGTGACCTACACACTACTTTACAGTTCATCAGGACTAAACCCTACACATATTGTGCCACATTAAGATGACAGTGGACGGTATGTTTACAGAGTATCCTGATGGCTTCCCCACGACAACTAAAGACAAAGTGTCCTTGAGCAAGACACTGAATCACTAATGACTGCAGGAGTGCTGTTCGGGCTGCATGGGCACTTTGACCATTCCACAGTTGTGAAACACCAACTGTGCGGTAAAGGCATGCATGGAGGAACAAACAAGTCCTTGCACCGTCAAAAGGCCCTATAATATTTCTGCATATTTTTAGAAATCATCATCATGTGTGAGTCAGAAACCACTTGTGTCCTTTGTCCTGTAAAGTGCTTTGTGCTGCGTTTCTTGTATGAAAGGTGCTATACGAATAAAGTACATTATTATTATTATTAATATTGCTACAAGGAACCATTACGAAGGAGTAGAAGGGACAAGGCACCATAAACGGGTTATAATGACGCCTCTTGTCATGCCAGCAGTGTTAACAGTTTAAATGTATTCTCCTGCACTTATGGTAAGTTGATCTGACTCTGAATCTGACAAATACCCAACACATAAATGTAAAGCTACTTTGTCCTTGTGAAGTTAAGGATATCTCATTGCCAGAAATGAGCAAACAGAGCGGTGTTTAACATCTCATTTCTCATGCTACACATCGTCTAGAAAGAAGAAGAATTTAACAAGATCGACGCTGATCTGCGACCGAACCCTCTCAATAAACAAAGCATAGCCATGCTGCAGCTCTCCTCCACAGCAGCTCTTGGCAGAGCTCTGCTAGCCTTTAGCATGTTTTAGCGAGCTGACTCCAGAAAGGCCGTCAGTAGGGCTCCAGTGAAGTGGGATGGTGCATTCCTGTGTGCAGACAGTCTGCAGCAGATTGCCTGCCTCTCTCTCCTTGGCAGGGCTTGCTGGGGGCCATTTGCCCCCGTGCTCTTGCCTCTAATTTCCCATAAGACCAGATGGCACTATCATTCACCGCTACCATAGAAAATACAGGGAGGCGGAGGTTTCGCTATTGGAGGCAGACGGGAGGTGAGGAAAAGATATGTGCAAGTGAACATGAGGACAATCATCAGCCAAGGAGCATTTTAATGTATTCCTCACATTGAGGGAGTTTTATGTTAATGAGGCTCTTGGCCCGGTGTTAAGCTCCTATTTGAACAAGATTTAATTAGGTTACACCTAAATGCTGCAAATCTTTCTGCTAAACAATTAATAAATTTGTGTTGTGATTAGTGTTTCACGGTGACAAATAATGACAGCTTAACTCATTCTTGGTTTACGAACTTCCATCACTGCCATCCAAAAGTTTATTTGTACATGAAGTTGGTGTTTTTTTTTAAGCTCCTGGTTTGTTCTGGTGCATGGACACCGTCAAACCACAGCAAACAACCGATTGTTGCCGACATATTTAAAACGGATGAAGGTTGCTCATGTTGGTACAAAGTCTGAACGCCCTTGAAAAGTGAGTTTGATGTGTGTTTACTGCGGAAACAACATGTGTTTCACACAGTCTGCACCATTGGTGTCAATGGGTGTTGGGTGCCAGGGAGCCCTTCTCACCACTCCTGGGTATAGAAACAGAGCATGACAGCAAACAGCATATTCATTAACCCTACTGCTTCTGTCAGACTCTTTAGCCTTGAGAATTCTCCCTCGCAGATTTACCCCATCTTCTAAACTGCACCTTCATCTGCGAACGACAGCCATGTACAACTCCATCTGGAGGAGCGTTGATGCAACACATCTTAGGCTGATGGTCTAATATTTAAGATTTCAGTATGCGAAAGAGGGGATGAGGGGGTCCTTTTTTCCCTTTTTTCTATTCCTTTCTCCCTGTCTTTTTCTCTCCTGGCCTTCTTGCTGCAGCTGACAAAACTCATACTGAGACGCTCCCCTTCAGGCAGCTCTCTGTATCAAAGTGTAGCTCCTCATCCTTCACAGGTCTGAAGCCATGGATGGATATGTTTTTAACAGGGGTCTGTCTGCGAGGCACTTTAGTCATCCTGAGCAGCACAGAAAACAACAGAGTAATCCTAAGCGCTGAGGTGAGGATGAGAGGGAGACAGGGCCAACAGCTCCGTCCTGGCTGCTGGAGCCGCTGCTACTGCTGCCAGCTCTACGTGACAATTCATCCCCCAATCCTGTGTCCAGACAGCCCGTTTGAGCTTCAAAATAATGATCCGACCTGATCGCCCACCGGCAAGGCAACATCTCAGGGAAGGACAGAGGGAGGGAGAGACAGAGAGGGATGAAGAGAAAGAGAAGAAAAGGAAGAAAATTATGGAAACTGTCACTATGAGGGAGTCGGAGGACTGATAAAGATATATGTTTTAGACAAAAAAAAAAAAAAGACTAAAGCCACACAAGCAGAGGTTCGCAGGTTGTTGATTAAACAGTCCAGCAAAGAAAATTCCATCCGATTCTCTTCTAATCCGCAGCACCGACAAATAAAAAAAAAAAACGAAAACATTAGCTCTTTTTTTTAATCGCGTTTTAGCATATTCAATACCCGAAGAAACAAAGCATTATTGATTTAAAGTGCAATACAAACGAGTAAACCGATGCAGAAAGCACTAACTCTCCATGGTTTATAACATGCCCTCAATATGACTGAACATTGCTTACACTCTTGTGATTAATTGTAGTTTGAATAATGAGAAGAGGGAGGAAATTAATAGTGAATATTTTTGTTCCACTGATGTAGGCTGAAGAATTTCTTTTCCTATTCTGCTCAGACTTTCACATTGATTTAGCAAAACACACAGCGCCGTGGCTGCCAGCAGCAGAACAGGCCGAGCCCTCGGGCGACGGCAAGCCTGATTGTGTTCAGATAAGGACATGCTCAATTCCGCCTCGCACTATTTGCATTTTTTTCCTCTCCCCGGCTTCACGCAAATTGAAAGGTATGCAGATCAACACAGGCTTATGCGAGGGGATCATAATGAGTTGAAACAATGAAGTCCACTGCTTTCTCTTCAACCGCGGTGCCTGATTGGACTGTCAAGACTTCACAGGAAGGGAGGGGAACGCATGAATAAGAAGGGAAAAACTAATCGGTACTGAGTCAGACCATCATTTGCTGAAAATATGCGGGGCTTTCATGTCATGTTCTGTTGTCTGAGGTTTGGCTCTCGTTCAGACTATCCGCGAGGCCTGGAGAGTTTGCCTCTGGCTCTGAATGGCTCGGCCTCGCCTTGTTCCCTTGTACAGAATGATGAACAAGCGCCAGCCTGGTGGAAAGGTCACACAAGTTAAGGTGGAGTAGAAGTGAAGAGTAGAATGCACCTAGGAAACAGTATCACTGAATACAAACCTTGAACAGGAAGGAGCTGTAGGCAGAATATATAATCATTCTGACAAAGCCACATGTGGTTGTGTGGGTATTTGTGGGGTGAGACGAACTTTCTAGCTGCACTGATACATTTTTTGGTATAAACAATGGATTAAATATTGTAATGTGAAAGAGGTTGAACATCAGGGGAGCATTATTTAGCATCTTTCAGCTCGTTGTTTTGGTTTTACTTGAAGTTAAATGTTCCATTTTATTTAGTCTTAGTACTGTGTCAAATGTCTTTGTTGGTTTTTATCCTATTTAGTCGAACTCATCCTGTTTTTTGTGTCAAGTTTTAGTTGACGAAAATTCCTATCTTAGTCTAAGAACACCGTAACTATTTCAGTATAGTTTTAATCAAAGAAAACTGTTTTGGTCATCAGGTTATAATGAACATTTCAGTCAATCTAGCTCAGCAAAAATATCACCTCATTTATTTATTTCAAAGGAAGTAAGTTGTTTCGAGTCCATTCTGTGCTGATATGGTGCACTCGGCAGAGGAAACAGAAGTAATACAGAAGTAACAAAAAATTATCTAGAAATGTGTATCTCTTCTGTCAAAGAGACTTTGGAAAAGTTTGTTTTTTTAAACTATATTTTATTCTCGTCTTTTTTCCCTCAACAATGTTACAGAATGTTTTTAATGTTTTAATTTAACGTTGTTGAATATTGCACCTTACCCCATCTCAGCTCATCTTATGTTTACATCTTTTTTTTGTATATATATATATTGTAAAAAATCATTTCACTATTTGTACATTTTAGAATTGTTATACCGTCTCCTACTGTGTATTGCAACTGTTGCACAGCAATTTCCCTCGGGATAAATAAAGTTCTATCTTATCTTAATCACGTGACGGCAGTCTCGTCATCGGCTCGTCAAAGTCATTTTAAAAATCTAAACCACGTTGACCAACATATTTAGTCATAGTTATGGTTAACGAAATGAACGCAGCTTTACTCTTTTGGTTCACTCTCTCAGCTCTCAACGAGCGAACTTCAGCAGCATAAGACCCTGAACTGAACAAACAGCGGACAGAAAACGTTAACGTGAGCCAGATATTTCCCTCATGAGGTGGTGGAGACCAAACAAAAGCCAGAATTAAAGCAATTATTGCATTACTGCAAATCAGACTTCAAATAAATGCACATGTTGCTCCATGTCTGATAAATAAACAACACATCACGATCTCTTTATCGGCTTCATACATATCAACTTTAACAGCTGCTACCATTATAACTATTACCATTATACCTGCACGACTCATATCAAAAATACAAAATGTGTATATTTGTCTTGAAATAGCTTGAATCTGTGGGAAATCTACGGTATGAACAACTTAGAGTGTGTAAAACATTATTCGACACCAAGCATGACCCCATTTGTTTTGTTGCCATGTGCTTTGGATCATTGAATATTGTACATTAATGGACATAATATAATATATATACAACAGTGTTCTTTCATGCAGACCGGGTGTGTGCAGCCTCAGTCGTCTAATACAGGCCAAAGCAGATTCAATGGCCCACAAAGATTAAAGTGTGTGTGCACAGATGCACGTGTCCATGGGCACAGAGTGTATTACGTATTGAACTGTGCCAACGTGCCACAGCACTCCCAGCGAGCACTTGACTTACAGAGAGACTTCCTGTCTGAGTGGGAGTCGGTCATCGGAGCGCGGGGGAACAGAGGGGCGTACAGGCTATTTCACCTGGACTCACCTCTATAGAAACCACTCTGAGGGAAAAACAACAGCTCAGGGCTTTGGCACACACATCAGCGAGCCATGCTCCAGTTAGCCAGTTAGCATTTTACCTCTCCACCACTGTACACCTCCACACTGTGTCTGTTCCATATCTCCGTTTCTTTTTGTTCTCCTAATTACTGCTTATGCTAACAGGTAATTAATGTGTTGAACGAAGGAAGTGGAGTCTACATGTGAACACAGATTTCTCCCCACTGTTGTGGTATCAGCTCTGTTTTGAAAACATGCAACCCATGAGAGGATGGTAAACATTAATAAATACATATTAACATACTCACACTTGAGTCTGTTATGTGGAGAAACATCTGCTATTTCACATCATACGACTGCGTGTCTGGGCATATGGCTTTACGTTCTCCAGCTTTTTATGTTCTCATGTTGTTCAAATTGATGGTGCAGACAAGTGCAAACAATACAGTGTGTTGTGCTGCGGATGTATATACCTTGAAGTCATCTGGAAGGAGCAATTTGCTGGTCCTGAGGAAACTGAGAATGTAGCGGAATATCTCGCCGTCCCGATCTATGAAGTAGTGCTGCTTCAAGCTGTCCAACACGATGGGCTCGGTGCCATTGAACAGACGACTGATTCTGAAAATTGAAATACACACACACAAACGCGCACGCACACAGGCAGCCGCACACACAAACACACACACATAATGGAATGAGCCAGCCTTCAAATGCATGAAACAATTACCCTCCATTTATTTTTCAATTTTATTAGCACTAAGCTTGAAATGCATTAGCATCCCAGGTTGAAACAAGGGGCTTAAGGCACAGTTCCTCCATTCCAGACTTGTTTGAAGTGTCCCTTCTGCGGAGAGATTACAACAACACACACGCTTGCTGCTTGTACTTACAGAAATTAATAGCATGAATGTAGCATTACAGCTCTATTATTCCATCTGTCAGAGGGGTGGAAATGAAACAGAGGTAAGAAATGGTGGAGGTCCACATACTAATGTGAGGGGGACATCTGGGAAAAACATATTTTACTTGACCTTGTTGTAGAATGTAAGAGGGATTTTGGACAGCTGCCCCCCTACTGTGTCAGAGTTACAAGTTGTGATGACATCTATCACATGCTCTTGTGTTTTCTTCTTATATGAAACACAACCGCACTACATTATGCTGTTGATATACATGCTTAATGATACATGAATGAGTCCTGCGCAGCCAATTTAAAACCATGAATCCGTAGCAATCCACAATGTGATACTAATTCTGAACTCGTATATATCTTTGGATGGAGTAGGACCACGTCACTGATGAGGAAGTGAACACATTGGCCTTCAAAAATATGCATTTTCGGTTCACATTTAAAGACAAAGAAAATAGATGAAAAACACATCAAAGAGAAAACAAAAGATGAAATAATGGAAAGATAACATTACCCGAAACTACGTCAATAACGTTGTCTTATTAAGAAACACAATAGTGAATTAAAATCAGTAACTATCTGTATGTGTTTACCGAACATTGCCAGGACTTTGGTTCAATAAGAAGACACTTGTTGCTGTCGAGCGTCCCACAGTTAACTCCTTCCACTACTGCAAGATTAAGGGCTTAGCTAAAGTTGGCTACGGGGGCTCATCAAGGCAAAGAGTGGAAAGTGCTGTTATCTTTAAACTTTCATCACACCATGTCGGCGCCGTGCCTCGAGATACCCTTGGACAGATATTTATTTCCCCCTTGTCTTTGTGTGGTTTTCTTGCAGCTTACCTGCAGGTCCCTCTCTCGCTGGTCTAATAATCTCATCCGGGCACATCTACTCTATCTATTTCTTCATCTCCACATGCTAAGAATCCCTCCTCAACAGTTAAAAAGAGTGTTTTTCGCATCTTTGAAAATATAGGGGAGACAGGTTGTACGAGTGTTTTTGAAGTTTTTGTAAAAACCTTTGTACCTACAAACATTTTTATGTAAGAAATGTGCTTTTTTTCTCGCATCCCCTCCCTCAGTAGAGAACCCTGGAATGCCTTTTGCGGTGTAAATAACAGAGATTTACAAAAGAAATCTGCTTAACGGTTTCGCTGCACATTTCCTTCGTCTTCCTGAGAAACAGCTCTTGGCAGGGCGCCGCGTTACTGTCATTATCATCATGTTGATGTAATCGGCTGCTTAATCACGGTAGCAGCTTCTAGGTCGGCTGACGAAGTTGTATGACAAAGAAAATTGTAAAAACAAAAAAAAAAAAAAAGAACTATTTGCAAATGTGCCAGCCAATACACACACACACACACACTCCCAGCACTACCTGAGCACTGGCATTGTCAAACTCTATTACAAGACACTGGAAGGGAGCCGCAGTGGGAATGTCAATGAACAAACAGCAGGGGACGGCTTCGCTCACACACTCATTTCACTGAATTTAGAAAGCCTCTACTTTGTAAAAGTGTATGAGCTTGTATTTAATGGATGTATCAGGTATCTCCTGACCCCGATGTGTCGGCACAGCGCACTGAAGCTATCACGTCAAATTCACCCCGTTTCTTTTTCTTTGACTTGACTGTGTGAAGAAGCAGAGCAAAGATGGTTCTCCCTCTCTCTCTCCCCTCCTGCCATGCGTTCTCTCTTTCCCCCTTTCTTTCTCTCCCTCCATCTCCATCCTTCTCCCTTACTCGCTTTCTCTCTGGAAATCGATGCAAAATGCTTTATAAAAAACCAATACTCATCTCCCTGTTTTGCCCGAGGTGTTCCTTTCTCATATGGTCTTGCAATTCTTCCAGCTAGAATTTCACCATACCCCTCCAGGCTAACTCTGTTTTTCATCTCCACTTTTTTAAAAAGCAATTAAAATGCTGCCTGTTTTTCTTTTTCTTTCCCTCTCTTCTACTCCCCTCTCTCTCTCTCTCTCTCTCTCTCTCTCTCTCTCTCTCTCTCTCTC
>CALSBV010012174.1:8567270-8611546 GCA_943590825.1 Bovichtus diacanthus | reverse complement strand
AGAGAGAGAGAGAGAGAGAGAGAGAGAGAGAGAGAGAGAGAGAGAGAAAAGAGCACTCCAGCCAACACTCACACTGGTATCCGGTCTTTACTCTCACTGTAAAAACACTGTTTGGGTGCTCTGACATGACTCTGAGCTTCATTTGTGCCCTGTTCTTCTCCCCCTATGAATAACTCCTTTGTAGTGTGTAAAGCTGCACCGGAGCATAAAAGAAAAGCAATACACATACACGCCAAATACGTTTTTTTTAAATAAAAATAGTGTTGCTTTTTAACAACTGTCTGAGATCTGCTCAAATACGCTTTACAGCAAATGAGGATCTCGATTCCCAGGTTTTTTCTCCAACAGCTTCCAAATTTTCCAAATCAGAGTAACATTAGCACATTTGATTGAAACAAACTCTTGTCTAAGAGGTCCCTGGATAAACCCAAATATACCACCAAAAACAGTGCCTTAATAACAAAAACAATCATAGAACCTTGTCTGGGATGAGCTTTATCTTTTTCATGTTGGATGTCAGGAATAAAAGGCCGCTGTCAGGGATTTCCTGACAGCGGCCTCTACGAATATCACAACTTTATTACCAAGGGATTATGGGGATCCGGTAGCCAATTTGGCAGATTTTCTAACAACCTGGTGAATGTTTACCTTGGCCCACATGGGGCTCTGTCAGCTGGAGCACGATTGAAAACTGCATCATGTAGTGAACGACACACTGCATTAGAGGAAATGTATGCAATGGAAATCAGCAGAGAAGAGAAATCATTACTTTTGTGTGTTTCCTTTCAGAGCTACCTCCGGTGGTGCCACCTTGTTTGTGCATGGAGCTAAAAGCGTGAATAAAGTGGGAGGGTGGATTACCAACAGCTCTTACACAATCTGAATCATCATGACTAAATCTTACAATGGAAGTACATCAAAAATATAAAAGCCCTGTTTGCTTTCACGAGAGAAGCAGACGCCTGAGAAAGAAGGAGTTCCTTTCTTTTGCCGTCCACACAAATACATCTCTACAAGAGAATAGGGAGTCACTCTTTGAAGTGTGGCCGTCTCAAAGTTTAACTGCAATACAAGCCATGTTCTAGGTTGTTTGAAAGTTTATAATTAGGATGATGTTGTCTCACGAAATACGAATGTACTGTATGCGAGTCATCAAACTTTTATTAGAATACATGTATGTCATCTCTTCAAAATAACCTCTGTGTTTGAACACAAATAATGACTGTACAGAAGATCTGATGGTGGCGAATGTGGGGTCTGAATTTTTTTTTTTTTTTTTAAACAATAATTAACACGGCAATGAGCTAGATTTTAATCAGATTTAAAGCTACCCCACATCAGCTTCGATGACCCGGACGTTTACGTCATTGTTTTCCTCTCAGGATTCCCAACAGCAACAAAAAGCAGGGCTATGAAAGGGGGCGTCGTGCACACAGACATGAGTGTGTGACGTGTAAATTCACCAGCATTCAAATCACAATTAAAACAGGTAAAAAGCGTCTGTGCTCGACAGCTCGGCAGCAGCTGAATTTCCAAATTCAACTATGTGTGAAAGGAGATAAAACATGTTTTTGTTTTTTTTAAAAGCCCTGGAGGTATTTATTAAACAATTAAAAATAATCACGACCCAAAAACAAAGAAAAACAATCGGATTCATCGTTTTAAAGGCCACGAGAGTTTAGAAATAATGAAGGGTAGAGAAATGTCCCCACATGGCTTGAAAAGATATTAAAGTGATAGCTTCTGAGGGTAACTGGTTAGTATGGAAGTTGCAGTGCAAGTTGTCCTCATGCCAGTCAGCTAAATGACTCGTTAACAGCATAAATCCAATTAGACTTAATTAAGACAAACACCAGTCAGATCATTTAATAACTGATTTAATGACTAAAATGCAAAATGAAGCTGTTAAATAGAGCTACAAACTGAGTGAAATCGACTTGAAGATTTATGAAGGAAAACATTTCCATTGTAATGTAGAACGAGAGTTTTCAAGCTCATGATGGTGTCACATTTAAAACAAAAGATGCAAAATCCACTCACTGTTATTAAATCATTAATAATGATGTTCGATAAATAAGAGACGTTAGTTTTAAAAAAAACAAAAAACGAATGCATGTGAGAAAGCCAGAGACGCGTCTTACCTTGAGTCTGGGTACTTGGTGAGGGTCGCCAGGCTGCTGGTGTACATGTGTCCCCCGACATCGATGTGCACCGGGGCGTTCGCTTTGGTCAGCTGAGCCGGCAGAGGGATCCCCTGAGTGGCCAGAGGAGAGACCGGGGACCGGGTCAGGGACAGCCGTGACATGCTTCTTCCCTCCTGAAAGCAAGTGTACAGAAAAGCCATGGGAGTAGAGGTAAAGCTGAACCAAAATAAATAAATAAAAAAAGCCCTCAACAACAACACTGTGATGATGCTACACCGGGGAGCAGATAGTATCCTTTCTGAATGGTATCAGATCACTTCCATGTCTGTCTGGTCGCATATTTAGCCTGGAAATTATTGCCACCGCTCTAATTAAGTATGTTTGCATCTTTTCATGCAGCACCGGAGGCGAGGATAGGAGGATGCTTATTAGAGAGAGAGAGAGAGAGAGAGAGAGAGAGAGGGGGAGAGGGGGAGAGGGGGAGATGGACAGATAGAAAGACAGAGAGAGAGCGAGAGTGAGGGAGGAATGCTAGGTGTCAGCCTCCAGGGGTATAAAACAAACTGCTGCTGCAATATTCTAATTAAAGGTCGCTTTATGTGTTAGACGTGATGCGCCCAGACACACCAACCACCAATCTGAGAGCCAGGAAAACACGGTGTGGGGGGTGGGGGGCAACTTTTCTCCCCCCACACACATTCAAAACAAAAGAAGATTGAGCTTGTCTCGTGACTTGGGTTGTTCTACTGTTGTCGCCATGGCACACGAGAAATAACTTTAAAACCGAACACGCACAAAAAACAAACAAACAGCGAAAGCAGGCCCCTGCTGTCCACATTACCAGGCCAAAGCATGAAGTGTCTCTCTCCATACATGTGGTGACTCGGTGTCAGAAAGATAATTGTTTTGCACGCTGTAATAAAAGCGTCATGCCAGGTCAATAAGTCGCGGTCCTGCTGCTGCGGAGGAGCAGATTTGGGAGCGCTGTCTCCAGAGCGGCTGGTGCACACCGAGGTCAGCAACTGAGTTTGATTAGCTGCTAAAGTGTTTGTTAAAAATATATATATATTTTTAAGTCACTTCGATACGCCGTCATTAGATCCCGTATGCGTCTGGAAGAAGAGAGGAGGCGTGAAATCCAAATGACTGGAGCGTAATTTGTTTGGCAACCTCAGAGTGGCCACAGTTTAATATGACTCTTGTCTGTTAGGAAGTCATAATGCAGAACATAAAAGAATTGAATATAATGACGAAGTGGCTTGGATGATGTTTTGCAGTTTGAAGTTTCTCTAACGATCACTGACTAAAGGTCACAGTTTGTTATCGTTACTCATCTGCTCGCCTCCAGGCTTTTGGTTGAAATGCAGACCTCTCCCGACACAACTTTAAATAATACTTTGAGCTGCACAGTGGCACTACAAAACATATCGAGATGATACGATTTCACCCTCCGGTAAATCAGCAGAATTGATCACTTAGTCGTTGCACGTATGTTCTTACTCCCATGACTTGTGAGCTGAAAGGCCGGATCAGCCCCTCGGCGCTGAAAGAAGCGCCGTTGGGCACAAACTGAGGCTGGAGCATTTTTTGTTTTCTTCCCCTTCTTCTCAGGGTGTCGCCCGGTTTACAGCAGTATCGTGTTCATTTAATACGATTACAGGAAGACGGGATTACATTTCAAATCCCGGGAAAAGAGAAGAAAAAAAACAAAAAACTTGGATAGATTTAAGAAGTTTGGGGTACGGGGCTGTCCCACCACCGGTAACTCCCCCTCTCGCCCCCTCTCTCTCTAATAAGCATCCTCCTATCTTCGCCTCCGGTGCTCTCAACCAGTCAATCAATTAACCAATTAAATTACGATATACGTGAGGAACAAATGAAAAGAAATAGTCCCATAAATCTCCTCACTCTCCCACTAAATCACAATTTCAATCATTTTAATATGCTGTCTCTCTTAATCACTCCTCACTCACTCTGTCTCCCCCCCCACACACACACACACACATATACACATACACCATACATGATAAAAATTCCTCCACAAAATCACAGCAGCCGTAAAGGCATCAACTTTCCCCCCCCAGAGCTGTGTTACTGCCTCCATCCACTGACCCTGTTCAAGTGCTGTAGCCAATTCCACACTTTAGACATCCACATAAAAATAATCCTCACAACCCACGATGGAAATAATACGGACGCGGAAACGTCTGAAGAGGGAACAATCCGATACAACATCCCACTCCACACGGTGAGCCTGTGTTCTGCCTTTAATTCGACCAAATGCTCAACATGGCGTCTTATTCCATGCTGTACAATTAAAAGCATAATCCCGACACGTGTAATTCATCAGGCGCTTGATAAAAAAACCCACACGTGTTAACTGTCCGGGCTGTGGGAAAAGAATGAAAACCTCTTTGGTGTCCATGCTGCTCTTTAGCACCAGTTCGACTACACGCTGTAGCCTGCACTGTGCGTAAAAACATTGGATTCTGTGGTATTAAAATGTTCACCCTACCGTTTCAAACATTGTAGGGAATCCAGAGGAAATCCGCGCCGGCAGCCAGTCCCAGCTCCCGTCCGCGTAACCCCCGAAATTTTCAAATATTTTCTCCAAATGCCCCCGAGTTTGTGGTTTAACTACGCCAGCATCCAGTTCCAGTACGAACCTATATACTGACGCACGGAAAAGCCAAGTCTTCACTGTGTATTCCACACAAACCTGCCTTCTAAAAGACACTTTAGGCTGTGGCCGGGATGGACTGCTTTGCAAAGAGTCTCTGTGGCTTTAAAGGCTCTATTGCAAGGCTGGCTCGACCTGTCCTCACCAAGCTTCTTTGTACCAAAGCGCACAGGAAGCGTCCTTACCTTGTACATAGATGAGATGATCTCCTTCCCCTTCTCTGCTCTTATTTGGATACGCGTAAAAATGTGCGTTCTTCTCGGAATCCTGCTTCGTATTTCGGCTTCTTGTCTGCTTTTTTTTTTTTTCTTTTCTTTTTTTTTTTTTTTTTTTTTTTTTGCCTAAATGAAACTGCCCCTGTGGTTTGTTATGAGAAGAAGAAAGCCAATAATCCGTCTCTAAATAACAGAGCAGAGCTAAAAAAGAAAATTCTTGCTCCGGGCAGCCCAAGTGCCTCTGGGCCAGGGATTAGGCTACAATTAGCTCAACTCCACTCTCTCGCCCAGGCAATTTTCTCAAGGAAGAAAACGTGATACCCCCCCTTATTCCCGAAATTATGACTGCACAGATATAATAACTTATCTATGTTTTTTTTCTTCCGCTAAAGTAGTCCGTTCCCCTTAACGGTGTGAAGTTATGATTCAGAGGGGGTAGGAAACCTAACAGGCAACTGTCGCTCAATAGATTTAGAGCAGCAAAAAGCAGATTTTAATCATTGTCATTTCGTCTGATGTAATAGTTCCCCAGGCAGTTCCAGCTAGTAGGCATACATTTCCATCTCCATCTTCAGCCTAAATCTAAAGTTTAAAGGCAGGCGAGATGCCATAGTCCTTCGCTCAGGCAACATACAATAAAGGCGCAGTAACTTGTTGATAAAGTCCCAGTAGAAAAAATATGTTGAAAATGAAGAGATATCCTTGAACCAATATCTTTCATGCGGTGATTTTCCCCCGTGTCCCTGCTCCCTCTGTCTCTCCCTCTCTCTCTCTCTATCTCTCTCTCTCTTGCCTTAATGTCTAGAGTTGTAACGCCAAATTTCCTGCAGGCCATTAAAATCAAATGACGTCTATGGACATGCATGCATGCTGCTGCAGAAAGCGCCCTCACAACCTGCCTGCAGCCAAATGCGCCATTTCAATTATAGCGCAGGGCTTAGATGGAGATATTTGCCCAGAACAGCCCCCCCTCGTCACTCTCCAAATGAAAGCAGGCAGCCTGCAGACTTTTCTTTTTTTTGAAAATAAGATTCTGGGTGATTGTTGTTATTATTTTTTATTTTTTGTAATAAAGACACAATGCAGGTGATGAAGCACTATATAAAAAAAGTAGTGCGCCAAACGTTGCACCGTGTGAAGGATACAGAGAGAGTCAAGTAGGTGCTCACACCAAAGAGACCATTATTTATTTATTTGCATGTTTGTTTATTTGCGGGTAAATAACTGTGAATAATTGATGCAACATTGAGCCCAGTGATTACTCTGTACCAGCATCCTGACGGAGGTGGGATGTTCGTTTCTTGACATTTGGCGCCAACCAGTGTAGGAACTTGTTATTGGTCCACAGAAAGTATAGTTTCACTTTTTGGGAACCTTTTTTTTTTTTAAATTATTATTATTATTTATCACCCAGGACGAAAAACCTGATTTCTTTTTGATCCTGTGGAACTTTGAATTGTCCTTTCTTTCTTGTTTTCTTGCCTGGCATCTCTTATAATATTCCCATAATATCTCCTTTGACTCATACGGACGTACAGTATCTCCCTACACCATAAAGTATTCAATGACACGTATTTAAACGGGAGATAAAATAGTTATGCTGGTGATTTGACAGCAGGACTAGTGGGAGTGTGAGCGTGCGTCTCTCCTTGAAGCGGGCCAAGGCTTCGTAATTAGACAGACCTCAGCGCGCCTCAGAGCGATCCCATCTCCCCCTCTGGCGCAGATTTGTTGTTTCCAGAGGTACAAACTGGAGGGGAAACTGGATTTTTTTTTCTCATTAAAGGAAACAAGCCCGGAGTTAGTTCAATTACATGAAGTATGCAGGGATGTTGTAAATTTAAAGATTTAAATAGCTTACAAAGTGGCCCCGGGCCCCATCAGTTAATTTCCTTAATTTATGGATTTTAGCGGAGTGTCTATGTCGAAGGGAAGAAGTAGGTCATCTTGAGGATTTGCATGCAGCTTTGAGATTTCACAACAGATCCAAACATGTGTCCTCCTGACCAGCACGAGCAGGTGAAAGGAACCTCCAAGCTCTGTTTCTGTCACTGACACCAAACCACATGCCATGACTCAAAAACTCATCACTTCTTTGTTTTCAGGGAAGAAGAAAAAAAAAAAGATCTGACTGTAATATTTGACCCAAGTAATGAGATTATTGATGTTTGGTGTCACTGATGCACGCGCAGGCAGAGATAACAGCTCTCTTCTAGTTTCCATTAAAGGATTGTTCCACTAAAATGTCCCCACAGTTTCATACGTTTGCCTTTCTTAAACTATGGAAGTTAAATCAACATAGATTTTTTGATTCTTTTTGAGGTAAGATGCTTAAACTACAATAAGAAAGATTAAACCGCACACATGAAAGGAGCAACTGTCCTTCAGACATCATATGTTAATGAACGTATGAATTATTGCATGACCCTATAAGAATAATAACTTTGCCTGTAGGTTTAAAAGCAGGTGCTAATAGTGTTGTGCCTCAAGTGGCACAGAGGAGGGCAATATGTGCCTATTACAAACAGGATGATATATGACTTTTAAAGCATTTATAACAAACACAAATGAGTCTTTAGTTACAGCATGTTGACAGATTATGAAGTAATCTTTTGGTAAAACACACATTCATAGTCCAAGCTACAACACATTCACTCATTATTAACACAATTTAACACTTCACTAGACCCGCACGCAGTGATTTGTGGAACTAAATGTGTGCTTTTGTGTTTGAGTCTTTTGGGAAATACAGATTGTGCAACCAGGTCAGGGTCCCACACCGAGGAATCAATACATTCTGCTTTTTTCTATGTGCATACATAATAACGCTGGAGCATGCGGAGTTGGGACATAGTACCATCTGCTGGTTAGCAGCAACACTGTGCATAAACCATCATACTGACTGTGGATGCGAGTTAGTAGAGGAATATTTATGTCCGGGGTTAAAGGTTTAGTTCCCACCTGGTCCCAAATGTTCTTAAAAGCATCTCTTTACCAGTGCTTGTTAGTGGCCCAACATGTCAACCCAATTTTATTTATACACACCAATATCACAAATCACGCATTTGCCTCGGGGGGGCTTTTACAATCTGTTCAGCATGCAACCCCCTCTGCCCTCAGACCCTGGAGCAGATAAGGAAACACTCCCCCGAAAAAAACCCTTTAACAGGAAAAAAAATAAATAAAAAAAGGAACAAACCAGTGGCATATTTTACCATTATTGTGGTGCCACTAACATATAAAACCTTTTTTACTTTGTCTAATCTTTCCGTGAAAACAGTTGATTATCATTTTCATAATCATATTCATGCTTTTCCCCCTCAGCCTTCATTGAGGTGATTTCGATGAAAGCCTCGAGGGCATCGGGCTGACCGACGGTTTTATGTGATCCACATAACCAGTTCACCTGCTCACTGTACTTCTGCACCGACGTGAAAACAGTCGACACGGTACAGTCACATTCACCCTTCTAAACGCGGGCATTTTGCAAGAATCACTTTCAAGCATTTCAGATCAGATCGACACTCCTGCTTTCCCCTCTGGCATGTGGAGAAAGTTGGAAAAGAACATTCAGAACTTGCTTTTAGTAATCTGCATGCCTTGTGGAGCCCGGTTGCTGTCAATCGCGCCGTTCTTCCAGCCATTTGACATTCTGCTTGATGTTGGTGTGTGTCTGAGGTGCAGCAGCGACACTTATTGTTCGTTATTTCAGAGAGAGAGAGAGAGAGAGGGGGGGGGCGGGGGGAGGGGGGGAGAGAGGGAGAGGGAGAGGGGGGGAGAGGGGGGGGTAAGGGGGTGTCAGTTTATTAATAGACCGTGTGGGGTTGTGTTGCACACAAACACCTAACAAGCACAGCACAGAATTCCCTCAAGTGCTTAATGCCAGCAATTAAGTTTCCGAAAAAGCTGAGCACAAAGAGAGTGTGTGTACTTTCTGTGTACTTCTGAGAGTTGCTGTTATGAGTTAATTCTCACTTTTACAGATACAACTGCAATGACCCTAGTGCTGTCAAGTTGTCTCTTTGATTATCATGTGATTGGTGGAAACATTTAGTATCCACCACCAATAACTTAGTATGTTCTTACTACTTGTATTTTTTTTTTTAAATACTCCTATCTCACTAAAAGAGTAATGAAGTAAAATTCAATAAACATATCACATAATGAGCTTATAAAAATGAAGCATTTTTATAGGTTGCCTATTAGTGTGTACAGTTGTTATGCTCCACCTCAACCAGCTACAACAATAAATTGCTGCTTATACAATCCAGTAATATGATATATAATAATATAACAACACATTTCCTGCATTGAACACTTTTACTTTTGATACTTTAAGAACATTTCACTTCTTTTGTTTTACTTAAGTAACATTTTCCATGCAGACATTTTTACTTGTAATGGAGTATTTATATATGTTGGCTTATATATATACTTTTGCTTGAATCAAGAACTTAAATATAGTTGTGACTGAGTGACAGTGTAACTATGGATTGAAGTGCTCATTGAAACAAGTTCAGTGTAACTTTAGTAAATCTGACCTTCACATCACTTTTCTGGTTTTACAGAATATTTAAATCTGGACCAGCAGTTGAGTTTTGAATCTCTTTTGCTGCCATCATGTGGTCTGAGGCTCTAATCACAGAATACATACGAGCTGTAAGTAACTGCTTGGTACCTGTGAAGAAGGCCTTCGGATAACAGAGGTTAAAGGTTAAATCATGACGTGTGAATTTGCAGAATACATTCACAAATTGCCAAGAAATTAAGCATCTTTTAAAAACAATTTGTTTCGAGGGAGAGGTGATACCGCGGCTTTGTTTCTGTTGTCGTATCCTTCACCAAACCCTCCTAACAGGCACTTAATCCAAGCGCAATACTCTCGGATTTTTCTTCAAAAAATCCTCTGAAATGTGTTATTGTGCTTCTGGCTCGAACCAGTTTTACGCACACGCAGCATCGTGCTTGTGACTGTGTGAACAGAGGAAAAATGGTCCTTTGCTTTTGTTGCTGCGACTATTTGGTTAGCAGTAACAACGTGAACAGTGTGATGCCTCCAATCACATCTGGTATGCATCACATAGCATTCCCCGCGCTTGACGTGCCTCGGGGGAAGTCCCTGGCACCGCGGAGCACCCACAGTCCTCATTAGAGTGCATGTGTCACGGTGGCATCAAACCCGCAGCCTTGACTTATGCTTTATATTTACAATCATCCATCACAACACTGTCATCACAACAGTCAGGAAACACGGATCTCGTCTTGAACGGTCTGAGCTGATCCGGCTCGTGTTCGGAGCTCGTGATACGCGCAGCATCCTCAAGGGCCTTTTTTTTTTTTTCTTTTTCTGTAGCCATGTTGTTGAGACTAGTAATGGCCTGAGACAGAAACTGGAGTCCCTGTCCTTTTGTTGTGCACTGAGCTCCCTAACAGCGCAGAGGAGGGACAGGGTTTGATGTGTCTTCTGAAGGCCTGCTGCTTTGTCAACACTGAGGCCTCCGCGCTGACACCATGGAAGCTCAGCGCCTGGGGGGCGACAGGGAGGGGAGGGAAGGGTGGGTCACTGCACCCTGGTAAAAGAGAGACAGACAGAGGAAGAGAAAGAGAGAGAGGGGGGTGCCAGCGAGTGTGGCCAGCGCCCAAGGCTAGAGGAGAGTGCTCTGTGCAGCAGACTGCCTGATAGGGACTGAGGCTGCTGGCTGATGACATTTTATGGTCACAACATGCAATCCCACCCAAAATCCAGTTTTCATGCACTGAACGGTACTGTATGTGTGTGTGTGTGTGTGTGTTTTTGTTACAGCCACACAAAGAACGACGCAGCTTCGCGTGTCATCATGTCCTCTTGAGTTTTACTTCTTTAACAGTAAACAGAACAGTGGGTGGTGAAATCATTTCTGAACTCATACCATACGGAGGGATGATAGATCTGTTTTCAAATAGTTGTGTAGTTAAATAAAAAAAATTAAATAAAATGTATCTGCTGTTAAATACGATAGTGACAAGTACCTACTCAAGTACTGCACTTAAGTACATTGTTCGGGTACTAACTCGTTGAGTATTTCCAGTTAATGCTACATTATACTTCAACTTAACTACATTTCAGAGGGAACTATTGTACTTTTTACGCCACTACATTGATCTGAAAGCTATGTTTAATAGTTACTTTTCAGATGAATATTTTACAGAACAAAACACATAGGTAAGTATAACAATAAAGCAATGTAGCAATGTTTAAACAATGCAATATATGGTTAAAGATTGTAGTCGCAGTTTCCAATCTTTTTGATGAATGACCCAATAAACAATAGGTCATTGTCATAGCAGTTCCACAAAAGAGATTTCATAAAAAGTAAAGATACTATAAATAATATAGTTTGCAGTCGACCTTAGTTTTCTTCTTCTTTTCTTGACCATTAATCATCTCACGACTGGATCAAACCACCTGACAGTCGACCGACTGCAACAGTACAATTCTAATTATGTAATAATGCAACAGCAATAACAATCAAAGAATGCAATATATAGAAACGTAATTTTTCTATGAGTGCTTTTGAGTGTGTAAGTACATTTTGCTGATAATACTCCTGCCTTTATTTTGTTTGAATGCAAGACTTTTACTCATAACGTAGTATTTTTGGCATTGTAATATTTACTTCAGTAAAATATGGGAGTTCTTCCATCACTGGCTGATACTGTAATGTACCTGTGGTTGATATAATGCAGAGCCACATCCTATAAGTAGCATTTATCTGCATCATTTCCACATAACAACCACAGCCTACGTCTTAGTTTTTGTTGCATATGGTGTTAACCTATGATATATCTGTGTTGTGCAGTGAAACAGAGTCTGAATGTGTTCGCCGTCCTCCAGAGGGTTAGGGCCGAGCCGAGGCTCGCCAGCGGCTGAGAGCTGAGCTCTCCCGGGTTTGGCCTGATGCAGGCTGAGAAGCCAGAGCCCCACAGACATCGCTTTCTTTCACCAACACTTTGTGTTAAGTGGCCATAAGTAACTCTGGGTTTCCATTGTGCATGGAACCAGAGAATTTATTCCCTCACACATCATTATGGTTCACGTGTGTGTGGGGTGTGTGTGTGCGTGTGTGTGTGTGTGTTGCTTTCCCCCTCTGCTTCAGCTCTGACCTCATCCTGTCAGTTCCTACCTCTGATATGGAGCATTACTCCACTTCTGTGAAGCCACTGCGTAGACGACTAGCAAAGCACAGTCAGCCACGAGAAAGTTTGGATCTCCTTTTGGTTAATAATGAATCCAAGACACGAAGGTCAGTTTGCTGCGGTCGCTCTACGTGTCACTGTTCTTTGTCTTCGTTGGGTTTACTGTTCAGTGATCTGAGAAAATTAAACACATGTAAGCTTTCATTCCAAACATGTTACTTGTTTTCTTCAATTAAAAATCACGAATGATTCGTAGTTTAAAGCTGCTCTAACAGTGTATGAAGTGCATAATCACCCGACTGCAGTTCCCTGGCACTGCGACGTGTTTTAGTGTCTTTCAGCATCAACTTTCTTTCGCTCCATGTGCCCACCCACCTATGCCGTGTTGCACCCCTCCATCTGACGAAAGAAATATTTTTGTGTTTGAAATTATACAGATAAAAACAGTTTGGGGGGATACTTGAAGTGTGGATACAGCAGCCATATACCGTCAAATCTGGCACGCAAGATTAAGGATAAGCGAGGTCAAACACTTTCGGGAGCACCTAATAGAGCGGGCGCCCGTGTACTACGGAGGATTCCCATGTTCGAATCTTAACCCCCCTCTCCCTTCTCTCCTGTCCATCCTCACCTGTACTCTCCAATAAAGGCATAAAAAGCCCAAAAAAAACAAATCTTGGAAAAATAAACTAAAACATTGGGAGCTAGCGTTGGTGATCATGGATGTAAGAAAGAAGGCTTAATGTAAAAGGAAATTCAACCGAGTGTAATAAAAATAAACGTCCAGTTTGCAATCAGAAGAAAGACAAGTCGTGGGAGGCGGAGGGGACGAAGTAACGATAGTTGCGTTGTGTCTGTAAAGGCCTGAACGGTTAGTCCAGTGGTGTAGCTGCTACAGCTGGAAAATTAAAACGTGCGTACTGACTGTGTGAAAGTCTGTAGTGCAAAAACTTTGCTTGGTTAAATCCATTTTGGTGGAATTAATCGGCTTTTGCTTCAGCAACAGTGGAAAATGTTTGTGCCACGCTGTGATGTGCTCTGACCATAGACTGTATGTATAGATCTTTGTATGCAGTCTATGGGGGGTTCAAATACATATAATACTATTCTATGTCAGAAAAGGATTTAGTACGTCCCAATACATAGTATGTCAAATGAAGTATGCCATAAATACCAGGATGTCCTCCCGCATTCATTTTGCAGCATGCTTTTCTGGCTATTCTGACCCATAATCCTTTGTACAGGAGATATACATATGAGCAAGAGGGTCAAAGTTAAAGACGCGATGTTATGATGAAGTAGTACGTCCCGTTTGTATGCATTTCTAATATGTTTATTGTGTCTAAATACAGGCTGTTAAGCACAACCGTAATACTGATGTATTCTCAACAGTCTGGGCTGTTCTCTTCATATAGTTTCGGCATCTTTACCACATTTCCAGCCATGTTTAAAGTCGGGACCCCCGTGAAAGCTGAATGTCCCTCCGTTGAATTTGTTCTGGCTACGGGGCTGTTGAGTTCTCTCACAACTCTAATTAACACCACAGGCCAAAGCAGACTGTTTTCAACAAAAAAGCTCCGACAGACCCACTGTTCACAACCTGCTCAGCATGAAATGGAAAGCAAACCAAGTGAGCGACTAGCTGGTGAACATAGCAGAGCATTGAGCAGGTAAAGAGCCAGATATTTCCCCTCAGGAGTCAGTGGAAGGCAAAGCAGAGCTAAAAGCAGGGGGAATAACAATCAAATGAATGCTAATGTTGCTCTGTGGCCAGTGCTTGCCAACTCAATCACCATATCAGGGATCAGCACACAATGTTATCAGGATCCTTCAGAAGGATCTTATTGCGATTTTTAACATTTTGCAATATGCTTAGTATTGGGACATCACCATTACCTTTTCTCAACTACAAAGTATGACTGTGACTCCATCTTTGTTTTGACCAACTTCCTGACAATCCTGCTGACATTACCCATGACCTTAGCAGAAAAGAAAAGTGGTGAAGTAATTTTAGTGGACAACAAAACCAAAAGGTTTGTCTGATCCTGCTTCTTTGCTATTAGCACTTCCAGGAAAACTCTCTCCTTGAAAACTCAGAGTCTTGTGATTCATCCTCAGCAGAGTGTAATGAATAGCAGCACCACTGTATCCTGCTCAGGAATGAACTGCTGTGAGCCGGCGTGGTGCACCTGCCTTCTGCCAGGCAGCCACGGAGCTGCAGCCACGCCAGCCAGCCTACAGGCACTTCTAGATAACTCCTGTCTGATTAGCTCCTTAGGAGGACATTGTTCCAAAAGCAATTCACTAGACTCCCAGTATTAATTTAGTCCCGAGAGAGAGGCCCATCCATCGTAGGTAGGACGGGCCGCGCTCAGGGCCTACCCTACGGCCTGCTAATAGCACGGCACCTCCTGGCCTGTCACTATAAGTGATAGTCTCTGCAAGTTTGTTGCCTCGTTGTGCGTTTCTCCCATCAGGCAGTGCGCCTCCCTCCCTCCCTACACTCCTCTCCTTCTTTTGGTTCAGGGCAGGTGTCTTCTCTGTCACTTCCATCACTCACGCTGCTTGACGAAGGGAAGACACAGTTCAAGACACGGCGGGAGCAGGGGGGTGGGGGGGGGGGGATTCATTGAAAGCTCGCCTCTCTCCTTGAAAGGGAAAGGTTAGAGAGAAACAGAGGGTGCCTTTTTTTTCTTTTTTTTTTTTTTTGGGGTGGGGGTGTTTGTGAGAGCTGCCAGCAACGAGAAAATAAGAGGAGAATGTGAAAAAAAAAAAGCTTTCAATATTGTTGAAGCTCTGAGAGTTGCTCCAAAGTGAATAAAACTTGAGAGGTTGATGTGTCCTCTGATGTGTGATGCACCTTTATGGATAAAGAAACCCAAGCTGTTTAAACCAGCAGGGGATCCCAGCTGGTTTACGGAGAGCACAACGTGTTTATTTTTTTGCCATACAGCAACACTGTATGGCTGGGAATAGTAGGCGAAGTTACTTATGATACATTTATGTAGACATGTTGGTACGGAAGGTGTGGAACGATAGATAGAAAAATAACATAGAGTTGTATTTTTTTCCCATGATACACTTCTTACATTGCAGCAGGGAAAATGTTAGCATTGTACGTTTTTGTAAACCACAGATATGTTGAATGTCATGTCAGTTATGTTTTATAATACCGAGTGCTAAAGTCCCTTCCTGGTGGATGGGTCAAGCAAGAACCGTGTAAACCTAAACAAGTAGTTTTTTTTCCTGAAACGTATTTAAGAAACATACTTTTAGTTCAGAAACGCTGACATTCAGCTTATCTGTGGTTTTTCAGAAATGTAAAATGGCAAAAAAAAAAATGTTCTGGCGGCTGGTTTGTACGTTTACAGAATTTTTAACTGTCATGTTAACTGAAGTGCTGGAAGTTCTACAGATCCTTTCTGCAGTTTCCCCCCATGCATCATTATCCTCATTAAGCTCAGACACTGTTGCCAAATAAAGAGATTGTCGGTGGATTTCTAACAGTCCTTGGCAAACTCAAATGCTCAAAAGCAGAAACAGAAACAACCACTTTTTTTTCGGACCATGTGGGAGAATTACAATCTCTTGTCTGTTACTGTAAAGATTTTGGGAGGCACATTGTTATTATTCATGGTGATCATTTGCTCTTCTCATACAAACAAGCCGCCATCGCGCTCTGACACGAAACACCTAAGGAATCACAAACTGCTGTGTGATGTCATCTGACTTTTTTTGCTCAGCCAAGAGATTTGGCGGCATTGTTCTCCACGTGGGAACACCGCGTGTCTCAGTGTTGGAAGGCATTGTTAGGAAGACACGACGACACTGCAACACAAATCCACTGTTCACACACTTTGTCCTCATGCAAGTGAAGGAAATGACACATCTGTATTAGTACTATTATTATTGTTATTATTATAAGGTATCTGAATCATTGATTTATTACCTCTAAGTACAGTAAGTGTTTTCAGTTAGATATCCACATAATGAACTAGTCTTTATTGTGAAAATGCAACATAAAAAAAGGTATATCTTTGCATTGCCTTGTCTGCTCCTAATACTCCCATCTCCGCGTGCCTCCTCCTGTCCATCAGCATCACCGCCGAGATGCGTCTTCACATTAAAAATGCATCGACAATATGCTGTCGTTGGAGTTGGGGGAGGAGCGGCTGCGATATTGGTATGAACATGAACGAGTGGAGGATTATCTCACCAACCCAAATGTTTCAGCAGGTAGAGATACAGCCCCGAGGTTGCAGAACCACTCTGCCCACAGCAGCTTGTGCGACTGGCTTCATTATAGATCCTATGTTTATTGATTTGAGTTCATTAAAGCTGCTGCATAATTCATGTCAATACCAGCGTATAGCTTAATTAGAAGACCTGCAGTCGCTTTCATGGAGGTTTTAGTGTCAAAAGACAAGCATGACAGGTGGGGGGTGGTGGTGGTGGTGGTGGTGGTGGGGGGTGGGGGCATTAGACTGTATATGTGCATGAAAGAGGGGCATCGCTCTTCTGAAATAGAAACCGGTGTTGGGGTTTGTAATATTTCAGATGCAGTACTGCCATCCTGTGGTGAAGAACAATATCTCTCCAGTATGATACAATACACAGCAGGGCTTTCCTAGCTTTTTTCAATATATTGGTATCACATAACTGCATTTTGTAAAAAAGGTTAGCCTCAGATACACCCATCGGAATTGTGAGTACATGCTAATAGTACATTTGAATAATTCATAAATGTTTCTCAGAGAAACCTCAGAGTGTCCCATTTTGGAGCAGTTAAATCCAAACAGTGTACAAATGGAAGCGATTTATGGCATTGGAAGTTCCTGCTGGAGCACAGAAATGAATGAAATAATGACAGATTGAGATTTTATTTCTCTAAAGCTGTTCTCATGATATGATAACGCGCTCCATCCTGCCAAATGATAAACAAGTGCTTGTTTCCAGCAGGAGCGGCGTGTCGATAAAAAAAGGGCCAGTCAGCGAATCAAATGAACCTCAAAGTCCTCAGCAGGACTCTGAGGTTCCCTCCGTAAAACTATTTCCCACTTGTCATTTTGCTTTGCTTGATTAATAACAGAGCAACCTGCAAATCATTTTAATGAGGTTTATGTCACTGAGAGACGTGTGTGTGTGTGTGTGTGTGTGTGTTGTGTGTGTGTGTGTGTGTGTGTGGCGGGGGGGTGCAGCAGCCCATTGCCAAAACAAACAAGGATCGGAGAAAGTTTTTTCATTTGACGCTTGAGGAAATCTATATTCTGCCTCCCGAATGTCGCTCTGACGAACCCAGGAGTCAAACCCCTCACACTGTTTTTGTTCTGCTAACGGCATCGATGCAGTCGTTGCCATTGTAGGCTGTGGGGCTGTACGTGGGCGGCCGAGTCTTTGTACACAAACATGTGATAGAGCTCTGTCACCGGAGGATCAGCAGAAACCTGTCATCAGCCATGTTAATGTTGGCTCCGAGGCACACGTGAAGATTAACTGGGGAACCTATAATAGCAATACTTTAAAAAAATGGAGCAATGTCTCTTTTTTTTTTTTACAGTCCTCCCAACCAAGGCGAGGTTGTTTATCACTCTGGGAAGATGTTTGGTTGCCTGCCTTGTATGTCTGCTTTAGGCCCTAAAGCTGATTTAGCTACACAAGCACGTTCTCTTCAAAGCATGTCAAGATTTTTCCACGCACACTAATGAGGTAAATGGATGGCTTTTGTTTTCTTCGCAGTTTTAACTTCCCCCAAAGTGCTCTCATGACTTATACAAGAGCTGTTGCGGAAATCAGCCTTGAGCATTTAATCAAATTTCTAACTCTACAGAGTGATCAATTTGTGCTGCAATATTCATCTGCCACACAAGCATAAACATAAGCTTCACGTTCACGCACATGAAAGCACGCACACACACTGACACACACACACACACACACACTGACACACACACACACACACACACACTGACAGACACAACGACGATAACGAAAGAAGTAAGGATGCTATTTGTTCTAATTAAAAAATATTGTCATTTTGGATGGGAAATGGCTCGTATGACAAAAATGCCACCGTGACAGATTTAAATGTAGGTAGCGCGTGTGAGAATCATACAAATTAGTGCATATTCAGGCACCATACGGCACCTACTCAGATCTAATCACAGAATGGAAATGAAGCAAATCATTTCTCTCAGACTAGGCAGTTCTTGGCTACGTATGATGGAAGAATAAAAGCCCCAATTTGAAAAGCGCTTAGATCTCAAAATGAAAAGTTTCACTTCTAGACATGAAGCAGTGCGTTTTCTTTCCTCTCCAGATGTGTGGGTTTGTGAGGTGATGTGAGGATACTTACCTTTGGGGGCTATAACCTGAGTTACAACCTTACGTGGATCTAGACATCTCTGTGGGCACTCAACTGGCTTTTATATTTATGTGCATATTACTGTAACAGGCAAATGTAAAGGGTTGAAAACTGTCAGACCCACCGCCCATGTGCAATACACCCCTTTACTATTTATTATTGTACAATACAATCATGTGCAATACATCCTTTTTTTTATTATGTATTATTGTTATTACTGGCTGCTAGAGTATTACTCTCACATGTTCACTTACTGTATTAAGTTAAACTGCTACTTATTTGCCACGGTTGTTGTTTTTTATTCTAATTTGTTCTTATTTAATATTTTCCCTTTTATCTGCACTGTCCCTTTGCTGTTGACACGAGTGCTGTTATATGCAGCAAAGGTGAAAAAAAGAAGTCATAGAGCGGTTTATTACGGAACTATGGTTCGGTTTAGTAGCTAAAAAAGAATTAAAACAACTTTAAAACAAATAAAAAAAACTAACAACAAACTGAAGTGTTTTGTATAAAGTACACCAGTGTGTTATAGCTGATTCTTAAAGACTAATTAAAATGCTGCACATGTGTGTATCATTTTGTTGCAAAAAGAAAAAAAAAAGGTTTGTTAGCTTTCCATTGCAGAGTTTCCTTTTGAAGTGTTGTGTCTTCTTAAAGACTTAAAAGCCACGAGCCAAATTTCACAACAAGTGTGTAATGAATTGCAAAAAACACATATATTTTAAGAGACATGACAGGAACACAAGCTTCTGCAGGTGGGTTAATATTCCTCCAGATGACGCTACTATGTTAGGCTAGCAAACCTGCTGTCAGTGAATAAGGTAACATACTGAGCTACTGATATGCTAAGGAGACCAGCTAAAGAAGATGTTTATGTCTATTTTGATCGTGACAATTTAAGCTAATTTTAAACACAACTCAAACATGCTAACAGAAACCGCTTTGAACAGTTGTGCACAGATCATCATATCATATTTTACGTTAAAACCCCCAAAAGTTGATTAAACTGCAGAGAATATGTGTTCGATGGTGACAAATCTTTAAGGCTTTGGAACACATTTGCTTTAAAACGATGGATTAAACTAATCACCACACAGCCGTGTTGGACAGGGATGCAGGGTACTTCCTGGTTAAAAATGCAGGGATGTGGCTAAAAACCAGACTCATCCTGTGTTCTCTATAACAGCGGTCTCCAACCTTTTTGCACCACGGACCCGTTTCATGCAAGACAATTTTTTTACGGACCGGGGGAGTGGGCATAACAATAACACACAATAAAGTGCAAAACATATCATTTAAATTATTACATATATAATGTAAATGTAATTATTCCATTTTATATAATGCACTTTATTTATATTATTATTACATTGTAATATATATAATATAATACATAAACATTTTTACAATAAATATTACTAATATTAGTTGTATTTCTGTGCGGCCCGATACTAAATGATGCATGGCCCGGTACTGGTCCATGGTTGGGGACCCCAGCTCTAAAACTCTTTGTGAGTAAAGTTTTTTTAAAATTTAAATATCAAAACAACTATAAATCTAAATCTTTCGACTTCTGTTTAAAATAAATCAAAAAGATCTTTTTTTTTTTTAACAACACTAGTGACTAAGTGTCTTTACATAAATGGAATAAAAAAGTAGGCTTGCCTGTAAATTATGATTTCGTAAAAAAATGTGCTTATTACATATCTACTTTAATGCCTTGGTTTTAAGTAAATCACAACATAATATTAGTTAACATCTAAGGTGTGAATACCTGTATCGTTTTTTAAACAGCTTTTTTTATTGTTAGATCTATATCTTTATAGCTTTATGGCTCTCTTTGCTCAGTGACTGTGGTACTGTGGCTGATGTTGCCATGATTCTGCTGGATGTATGAGTAACATCTTCAACAGGTATAACAACATATCTTCATGTGAAACTCGTTTGTGTTTGTTTGAACTTCTTGCTGTTTTGCTTGAGGTCTGTTGCTTTGTTCTTGTATCTAAAACTGTTTTTTTTTCATTGCTGTCTGGGCCAAGACTCCCTTTTAAAATAGATTCTGAATGTGAAATACTCCTGGTAAAAAAAAAGTGTCCGCTAACATGTTAGCCATAAGATTTTGATATGCTGATACACATCAACTCTTGTTATTGTGGGTTTTGTCGTTTATCTTCTACCAGGCGGAAATAGTGGAATCCAGCTTTAAATGTGAGCTTGGGGATATTTGTTTTTGTAAAAATGAAATTGGAAATTATCTCTGCCCAGTGGAAGTAAATGAATAAGTAAAAAGGAAAATCCATCCTGAAGCCTTTAAGCATTTCTTTACAGCTGCCATCTTGTGCCACCAATGCTAAGTAATCATGCACCAAGGAATCCCTCACAGAGCAGGCAGTAACAACAGCGCCTCGTTTCGTGTCGAAGTCAACACTTTCTCTGGTGTGACTGTATAAGTTAATTGTTGGAAACATGACTGGAAGATTGGAAACGGTGTTGCTATTGTTGTTTCTCTTTCCTACCTCATATAAAACCAACAGCTGCATGAACAATATTCTTCTCTGGGCTTCTTCAAAGGCCATCCTGGGAAACGTTGGAAAAACCACAAAAGCAGAAGTAGATGAGGCCGACTGAAGGAACCTGGTGCACCAGAAAAATTAAATGATCACAGAATCCCCCCCCCCCGCGAACATCACAGACTGATGACACATAACTGTGTAACAGCGTAAAACAGAGGATTACTTGAAATTTAAACCATTTTCTTGACAGCAAAAACTCTATTGCTCTATTATCCCTATATCTTTTGATACAAAGACTCATGGACCAGTTGCTGGGAATGAATGATCCATTATCAGCTCCCTGCTACTGCCCCATGACTTCATATCAGGGTCTTTATGTGTGGTGTAAACTTTTTTATGATCACATTTCAGAGTTACCTCTTGGTGCCAATTGGGGCGAGCATCAAGCGAACCTGCTCTATAGCTTCATAACGTCCATTCAATCCCGTTAAACTACTCAGTGGCGAACAGAAACAGGCGCTGTTTGTACTGGACAGCTGCATTCACGAACGAACACTTTTATGATTTTTGAAGCGTGAATGCAATCGGCAGAGATAAACGCTAACGTTAGGCTATACACTAACTACACCACATGACTTCACGTCACCGCCACTAAACTAAAGGCGGACCAGTGTTCGCCGTGATGATGCTTAGCGGTCTCATTTAGCCACTCGTTAGCAACCTCTTTTTTTAACACGCGCAAAAGCTTAAAGTTCACAAGCGGGGTATCTACTGACGTATTTTAAAAACATTAAACAGACCTTATTTCAGGCATCTCCCCAAAAACCTATTAACTTCAAGACGGAAACCGAAAGTGCAAAAATACTAACTTATTTCAAGGTTTTAGGACTCATTCCTGCAGCTCTTTGTGACAGGATCTTAGTGAAACCAGTGCTGGTTAAATAAGGACGTAAAAAGAGTCAATCTCCTTGCCTAAAGACACAATGTTGGTCGTTCTGTCAGTTGTCCCCACTTTCATCTTGACTCAAATATCTCAACAACTACTGGAAGGATTCTGTGCAGACATTCATGGTCTCAAGAGGATGTTTCCTGCTGACTTTTCTTCTAGCTCCACCATTACGTTTTCACTTATGCTTGGTTTCTCTATTGCGTTCTGGCTCTGTCACGGATGCTGGAGACGATCCATTCTAGCCGGTGCATTTGTGTCGGAGCGTCTCTTGCTCCGCGATCTTTATGCCCCGGCTGTATTTTTGCCAGAGCTTTCTCTGAAGCATGACATTCGCTTGTGTATAAACTGTATTTATTGGTTTATTGACTTAAAAGGATTTTTTTAATGATGCATTTAATTTGTTACGGACTTTGTCTTCACGCGTACGCAGCAGCTAGGGAGAGAGAGAGAAACCAAATATTTGGACCAATTGTGTTTTGATGCTTTGGCAAAATTGATTTGAAACTTTTATGCCAGTAAAGCCCCTTTGACTTGAATTTAGGAGAGAAGCGGGGTCCGTCTCCCTCTCTGAACCTTCCTCCTGCTCTCTGTGATTACCTGTACTGTGTTTTAATGCAGCCAAATACACAATATAGTTATTCTCATTTACATATTTTTCTGTTTCTGTTATCAGACAACAGAATGAGTGTGAAATTGGATCCCAGCTCATGAATACTATGTTGACCAGCAGGCATTAACAGGCTGCCGCAGCTGCAGATAACATCATTATTGCATGATCACGGCATCATCAGACAAAATAAACAACTATATTGACATTTAAAATGAGTGATCACAGAGGAGGTTTGAAGCAACACAAATTTGTCATATTCAATTACAGCCAAAAAGCATCTGTTGCCACATCTATGAGCTGCAAATGTGTATTTATGCTTGTAAAACACAGAAAATGTTGGCTTTAAGTCATTTCAACAGCGATTGGATGGATTGCCATGACATTTGATATAGACATCCATGTCCCCTTCAGGATGAATTGTTATGACTGTGTCGATCCCCTGACCATTCATCATCAGGATCCAGTACTGGATATGTGTCCAGTACTTTGGTTTAAATACCTGCGAAAGCATCGCATTATACCAGTGACATGGCTGCAGTTATGAATTCAAAAAAATAATGTGTTTAAAAATGCTCACAAATATACTGACAGACAATGAGCTAAAGCAAAGCCTGATTCTCATCCTGGAGCTCATTAACTGGCTTTTCAAAGTTCAGAAACCACACTGGAGTTGAGACAATCACGCTAACAATGCAACTGCAAGACGAGGAAAGATGAAAAAAAAAACACACATTGAAAATGCTAAAGACAGTTTATTAGTAGACACTCATCAGCCAGAAATAATAACCTCCTGAAGAATGTCTTCCTGAAATACACCATTTGATTGGCAGTGTAAAATAAGGCAAAGGGCTTAAGATCATATTTTATACACTTTTGCACCAACGATTAACAGTTATACATTCACTTGTTACTGTAATTACGCTTTTTGATAAATCTGTCCATACACCCACGAACCAAGAAAACTTTTTATTAACGGGGGTGGGGCAGGTGACGGACAGAGTATTTGCAAGAGTGATACTCATCATAATGCAGTAGCTGCTTTGCCCAGATATTGGATATACCTAGCTACATAGAATTGGACCACAATCTAAACAAAGATTAGATTTTGGAATTGCAAAAGCCAACACAGTATACTGACAAAAGTTCATACGATCACCATCACTGTGAAAGGGTACTACCACCGAAATTGTTAAAGTTTGATTATAGTGTTTATAGATTTAAATAATATAAATTTCCCCTTACTCATAGGCAAATACGTCTCTTTATAAAGTATTTTGTTACATAAAACACATTTCCAGTGAGCTGCAAAGCGTATAGCTGAATAGTGAGTGCTACTATATAGGAGACTAGCCATAGGTTGTTCCCAGAATCACAATAGATAAAGTTCCTCTTTGCATCGCGCCCTTTTAAAAAATATACTGCTACTCACTTTGGTTGGAGCCAGACTTTACACTTTATCTTGATTTAAGTTTTAGTTTTAGTCTGTATTTTGTTTATTCAAGGTATTTCTGTGTATTTAACCCCCACATATTCATTTGCATTCATTATTTTGGTGTCATAGTCATCATTTGTAGTCACTTCTTCATCTCCCTCACTGCACAGTAAGCCTAAACTGCAAACCAAGAAGATTTAAACTCAACTTTCATGTGGAGAAACCTTCACTGAGGTGTCCGTTCAGTCAATATAATTCTGGATATTTACAGTACATGATTATCTGATTAATGGTTTTGATCCGTTTTTTGTATTTTTTTTTTTACCTCCATATTAAACATTATTGTATCTGAGACACCCTTAGAAAAGGTTGCAACACTTCATAGCTGCTCCATTTGCAACATCCACAAAGACAAATATCTATTGACCTATTTGTCTTTGTGGATGTTGCAAAGGGAGCGGCTGTGATGTAAGAAAAAGGTCACACTTGGTCTCACAATAAAGTATTATCGTATTGTAATAGAGCCCTAATTCAAAAAGGTTTGAGTGCTCTCTGTGCAGTTTTCACTTTGTAATGTGATCTGACCTGCATCAAGAAATACTAAAGAAACAAAGTGTTCTGACGTCGGTGCCAGCTGGGTGTCGTTTTGGGAATATACTTCAGCAGTCCAGTAATGTTACACACAGAATACTGTACCTTCAAGTTGTGTCTTTTAGCAGTGTGTGTGTATATGTATCCAAAAGATTCAGGAAAAAAGATTGTAAAACATTTAAACGGCTCTTTGAATAACACACACACACGCACACACAACACACACACGCACGCACGCACGCCTGCACGCACACACACACACACACACACACACAGTGGAGTTGCTATGGGTAAAAATGTCATTAGCCAGGATGGGTAACTAGGTGGAATGCAGCTCATCTGTACAGGGTCTGTTATCATATTGAGAGACCAAACAGATCAGGGATAATAATTACAGAGCTAATTTCCAAAAATGCATATATCCATTTTCATAAAAAAAAGAAAAAAGAAAAGATTTCATTACCTCCAAAGCACCGAGTGGTATCAATTCATCAATCAAACTAAGTTATCGTCACTTCAAATGCCGCCGCAAATTTTTTTTGCAGTCATTTCGTTTCTTTAGAGTTAGACTTGTGGTTTTCAGCTGGTGGATATTTCGTTTTGGAAAGAAACTCTTCTGGTACACAACAACTCTACACTGTTATTACTGAAAGAACAACAAATGACATCGAAAAAGAAATAAACATACTACCTTCACCATAAGCACTGAATATATACTGTATATTTTAGAAATACATAGAAAAATATATAGTCATCTGAATGCCCATTATACAATTGTACACAGTAGTGTCAGAAAAAGCCTATATGGTGGTGTGGAATAGATGTGATACATACAGACGGTATGGAGATACTGATGGTGTGAGAAGTGATAGCTGTTCAGGGGGTATGTAGTATGATAGGTGGGGAAACTCTTTTATTTTTCTTATCCTCCTAAATTGTCCAAATCATACATTTCATGAAGTCTAAACATAGTTTTTTTTGGTGTTTTTTTTACCCATTTGCTTTCAACAGAATCTAGAAACTGGATGCTGAGCAAGTCTGCAACACGAACAGGCATTAGGAGATATTGGCAGCAACACTTAATACCCTGCAAATACCTGGATGTCCTGCATTTAAAAACAGCCACCCAAGTCAATCCCTCTCGTGATGGGGGGGACCTACAGCACATGTATGTGTTAGACTGAAGCACAAGCCTAACTGACAAAGTTAGAAGTACAAAAATGCTACAATAAGTGCACACAGCTTCAGAGTGGGCAACACTTGACACATTTTAAAGATTTATACTATGTATAGTGTTTCATTTAGTTACGGTTTATATTCAGTAAAACCATTTACATGACAAATCTGCATTAGTATGCATTGATACACAGAGGTATTCCTGACCTGCTGTAAGTCAAATAGTAAATGCAAATATTTCATATGAATAAATATTCAAATGCAGAGAATCCAAATGAGTCACAGTACGTGGCGGTGATCACTACCAACCAAGGACTAAAGCAACTCTATTCATAAATGTTGTGGTATCAGTGTTCTCAAGCTGTACCTGCTTCTCAGCTATACCTACAAAAAAGTGATGCACTATAATTTAGGTTTGTCCAACAAAAACAATTTGTCGTTAGGGTGGATGGACTATCATCCAGGAGACCGCTGTTCGTGCCACTTGAGTTATTTTAACCCAAGCGTTGACCTATTTGTCACGTAACTTCGCCACTTCAGTAGTATTTTGAACTCAAACTACGATCTTTTCCTAAAACTAACCAAGTTGTTTTTTTTTCTGTAAAGACGGAAGTTTATTTTGAAAAGTAAATGTAATGAGCGGAAATTGACGTGTGTTGCTGGACATTGGTAAGAAAAAGCACAAACAATTAAGATATCATACTCATTTTTGTATGAGGATAGGTGTTGATTCTGAAGGTAGGTTATAGGGGCTCACATAACATATTGTTCTGTATACTGAAATCACTTCTGACTTTAGGAATGGGATTTGAACCCATATGAAATTGCAACCATGTGGCGCCTCAAATCATAAAACCCATTTGCAAATCCCATTTGACTCACAGTAAGGCATAATTTAAAGCCTGTTGAACAATTATAAACTGTTTTTTAGAAGCATAACATTTATCATTGTAATATTCTACCTCACCATGTGCGAGTAGTGAATAAATAGCTTCCACTTCAGGACAATTTAGAGTATTCGATATCACATGAAACATTTCATCTCATAGTTGTCTGAAAACAAAGATAATCTGGTAGAAATTTATACATAAAAAGCAGCTTCTTCAAAAATTTGGAGGAAGTTAGTCCCTCTGATGACTCCGCTTAGATGCAAAGATCCATGTGAGCATGTGAAGTAAGATTACTATCATGGTAGAGATGTAGACGTGGAATGTGACTTTAATTCAAAAGTTGATTGGTCAATATAAATCTTTAAAAGGCTTGGTGTAGTTAAACATCAGATAGTCTGTGTAGTAGAAGTCATATATTCGCTGTCTCTCCAACGTGCTGACCTGTGAAAAGTATTTTTCTGTGATCTGCGTGGAGGTTTTCTTGTCGGCTGGGTTCCTATCTTTAAAATTGGGCAGCTTGACGTTGGGTGGCGCCCCAATCAGTCGCAGGAGAAAGTTGGACTCTTCCTCCATGTTCTCAAACTTGCCAATGAAGTCGTAGTCAATGAGACAAGGGTTGCAGAGCTGGTTTGCCTGATCCCAGTGGATGTCCATTCCCACAGGCCGGTGGACATCCAGCAGATACTGGACGAACTCCTTGAACGTGACCCCATTGCCTGTCTTCAAAGCTTCCAAAGACGGGTTCGCCCTGTACTTGGAGATGATGGGTTTCCCAAACAGGGAGTGGTAGTAGTTGTTAGGATTTTCAAACTTGTCCCTGTAAGCTGACACCATTCTCTCCAAGGGCTCTCGGACAAACATGACTTTGGTGTAGGTCTCCAGACGGTGCATGATTTCCTTTCGGTCATAGTAGTGAAGCTCCCTTAGATGGCGGCCGTCGTGGACTGTGTCGTGTTTAATGCTTTGAGCATCGGGGGCCTTGCCCGCCAGAACCATCAGGGTCCTCTTCCAGTTGGAACAGCCGGCCTTGGGCACCTGGCAGTACAACAACTTGTACTTGTCCTCCACGAAGATGTTCCTCACGTGATGACCTGTGATGGTCTTGGAGATGCTGCTTTTGTACTTGGCGCACATCTCCTTCATCAGTTGCCGCCGTGCTTCCTGAATTACGACAAGCTTTTTCCACTTATCAGGGGTGAATGAGCCAGAAGCAGAAGTGGAGACAACTGAGGATGAGGACGAGGAAGAAGAAGAGGACGAGGAAGAAGAAGAGGACGAGGAATCACTTTTGGTGGTGTGATGGATTGGGGGACTTGTTTTCAACAGTTTGCGGTTTCTTTTGGAGACATGAAGGGAGGCAATGTCCTGCTCCCGAGACCCAGGGGTGGGCGTCTGTCTACTCTGCTCCCGAGACCCAGGGGTTGCCGTCTGTCTACTCTTTTCAAAGTGTGGGAACTGCATTGGGGGGATAGGGCTGGACAAGATGCCTTCTGTTGCTTGGTGGTCCTGATAGTTGTCAGATTTACCTCTCTCTCTGTCCTGCGTAGAAAGAGTCTATAAAAAAAAAGACAAATCATGTTGTAGTAGACAGTAATGTGCTCAGACCAATCACATTTTCATGCAACACTGTGGGTATATGTGCAAGAACCTGAAACCTGAGAACCTGAGCTTTATTACCGGAAACAGCCACATGTATCCCACATGCTGTCTGTAGTATTCACACAGGCCACTTGATGGTGCTGTTTCACTACAGCTTAAACAAAGGTCTAAATTTGTTACATGCTTATGTCACACACCACCCAATGCCATCCATGACCTATCAATAAACGGAGCTATAATATCAAATACATGTCTTATAAACACCTAATGGGGAATGTAAATTGGAATCATCTACTGCCTGATAACCATCAGATGATGTCTAAGGCCATTATGCATTCTGACATTTTATTTCAATTAAATGCTGTAATGGCATCATAAAGCCAATGGACTGGATGTATAATTTTAATTTTTACAACAGACAAGGTGCTGAGATCCTCATGAATCTTGGCTCATCCCCCTCCGGACATAAATGGTCATATTCTTTCATCTGCAGGGACATCTGGAGGGGGTGGGAGGGTGGGAGTGGTTCCTCCCTGTCTGTTTAATGTGCAAGGCGAGCACGGAGCAGCAACCTATACACCAGACATCACGTTCTTCAGAGTTTGCGCTGATGTAAGTCTCTCATTGGTGCTGACGATCACAGCAGAGATGAGAGCAAGCAGGGGTCAGCCGAGAGCAGAGAGAGTCGTACGAGCGCTGCATGTCTGACATAGAAACCTAGTTCATGGATTGTCTTGGAGTCAAAAACATGATGTTGCTCTCTCTTCTCATCGCTTCTACCTGAACCTTGTAGCTCTTACGACTTAATAATACTGTATTGCAGTTTAGGACACGTTACCCCCCGCAATTGTTTGTTCAAACCTTGGAGCTTTAAAATGTAGAACTGGCCTCGAAATGCAAAGTTGTACATGTACAAAGGGATGGATAATCAGAGTTAGTCATCACTTGTTAAAGCTTGAAAAACCTAATGGAATAATTGAGCTTCTTATGACCACATGACACTTTTGTTTATAAATGCTTGTTTACCATTCATCCATAATGGGTGTAAGCTAACCAAACGGATAAATACAAGAAAGGTTTCTACTGTAGAAGATGAATGAGGAGAAAAAACAAAAAAAAAATCTAGGTGTGATCACATCTTGAGGAATCAAAGCCTGGTTCGACTAGGACCATTTACTTAGTAAAGTCTGACTGGCTGAATGCACAGTGTGAGGTCAGCCTCGCTACACAGATACTATCAGACATGCTGAGAGGTACAAGGCTGACATTCACTTTTTTTTGCTATAGATAACAGTTAGGAGCAACCTGCGGATCTGTGTTTTTGGAGAAAAGGAGTAAACACGTACCTCTCTGGACTGCCGTGGAGTGCTTCCAAGCTTTACGCCTGGGGAGAGAGGAGAGAAAAGAGACAAGAAAATCAGCACTTAAGTAAACAACATGTATTTTTCTTCCTTGTAGAAGCGAGTTAGGCGCCTCCGATGTATCAGAGGCTCCAATAATTTAACGCTTCCTATCACTTTGTAGACTACTTTTGATCCGTGGGAAAGCCACCACTGCTCTACTAGTCCACAGAGGGAAGACAGGTAGCTCTATCTGTGTAATGAGCTGCCACAAGCATGGCAAGTTGGTAAATGAGTTGTGCTCCCAGTAGCAAGAACAAGAAAGAGATGCAAGGAACTAAGAAAGAAAGAAAGAAAGCCAGCAAACCAGCAAAGAGAACCAAAGTTTGAAAAATATCTAGTTTGCAGACCGGAGGAAAGACAGGGGAAGACAAAGATGCAGTTTTCTAGAGGACAGCAGGAGAGTGATGGAGACATACAGATTGGTTTTGTGGCAGCCTTGGGGACAGGTGGTATGTGTATTGGCAGATGTGCGTCAGCTGGACAGACAACGTATTTAGTGGTCTGTCTCCAGCTGGACATCTCCTTTCCTTAGGTCCCCCCATCCTGCTGATATATAATCAGGCTGACAGCTCTGAGTGGGGCTGTATGGCTACTGATGGGGGGAGAGAAGACACCTCTGCCTGAGTGGCCTGTCACTTCCAATTTGAGGGTGGAAGTGATAGGAACCTGCACAAGGGGGGAACGGGGAGGGCTGTAGATGCAGGCCACAACCTTCCCTAAGTGATCAGATCTGCCGAGCACTATCTCACACTTAAACACGCCTCAGTGGGGAGGGAATAAAACGTGTTGCCCAGATGCAATGTTGTTTTAGATTAGTATGCGCTGGAGAGCTCTGTGTTGCTGTCTGGCTCTGTGCATTGAATCTTTTCTTGTCTCTATTCTTCTGAACAAGACAGAGGAGGAAGAGGCGGAGGAGGAAAATGAAGGGGAGTGGGCTAAGGAGGTGGCGTGTGACATTTTCTAATCTTGTTTGGGTGCTGCTGTGCTATTTGATCTCCTAACCCTAATGATAGCTCATGTAGGATGTGCATCTTTGATATCAATTTGCATTGGCGCAAAGAAAACGCATGAATATTTATCACAACACACACAGATGCCATCGCCAGGGAGACACATCCACAACAGCAACGGTCTTTCAGTGTCTGCCGTTCTAAAGTGATGGAGCGGCACGAGCCCCTTGTAACCCGGACTGTCTTGTCAAAATACACCACTCAGTTATTGATCTTGAAAAGCCTATCAAGGTGGTAATTGAAATCTCTGAAAAGGCTTAATTGGTTCCTTCTAAGAGGTGTTTTTGTCTGGCCGTGGATACAAGTTTGTCACAGCTGTTGATGCACTTTCTCCATTCTGTGTGGCACCTTCAAGCAGAGTAACATCTTTCAAACCCTTTATTGGGCCAGTGCTGAACCAGTGACAGAATTCAGCACAAAAATGTTTGATTGAATAGATGTATTTATTTTAATATTTTACATGTATTTAATATGATTCCTCCTCTAAGAGGGAAAGTCTTTGACAAACATGAAAAAAGTGAAATGCAACAAGCCTTACACTAGAACCGCCAACGGTACAAAATGTACCCACGGCTGTTTTTCGATTGCATGTTCAGTACCTTCCTTTCCTAAAAGTGTATTGTGTAGCACCACGTACTGTTAAAAATGTACAAGATAAAGCCAGAGAAAAAAAAAAAAAGTGGCCAATCTTGCACGTTTAGATAAAAATTCTAAGTCACTGTCGCACCACCTGCCACACTGTGCGTAATAGCGAACTTTCACTATGGACGAGTAAGAGATTCATGAACGTACATCAGGCGCCTTAGACGTGCTCAATGCACGGAGTGAAGAAGAGTCTGATGGTGGTGGGGGGGGGGGGGGGTTTCAGCACTGAGTGATGTGTCCTCGCTTGATTGTCACTCTTGTTGTGAATAGCTCATAGGGAATGCAACTATTATTAAACAACCCTGTGTTGTAGAATGACAAATAAATGAGCCTTGTACCTTGTAAAATCAATGCAATCTAATACCCGGTAAATTTTACCCCTTGGCGGTTTTAGATATACAGCTACCGCCAGCAGTTCTCGTGTTAAATTATATTCAAGCCCAAGGCCTTGAACTGCTCTGTCGTTTTTTTGTCTTTCCATCGCTCTCTGGTAAAGGACACCCAGTTGTCCTGTTCAGCACTCTGTGACAACGGTGTCCTGTTAAAGTTGTTTTGAAAGTGAATCTGACGTGGCTTGATTTGATTTGATAAATTCATGGTTAAAAATCTGTTTAAAATAGTGAATGAATTCTGGCCCTGAAAACACATTACTCTCTCAAGTAGGCAGCCAAAATTACATTTCATGAGAGGAACATTTTTCTATGATTGAGTCTAACTGAAACAAGTAATATAACAGTGCAAACTGAATTTCAGGGGGATTTGTAAACATCATTTATCTCTGTAGTCTCTATTTGGTCGAGGGTAATAGTTGCTGTTTGATTGCAATTTCACACTCAGTCAATTCCACTCAGCATAACTATGCTATTGATTTTTACTGCTGAGCGGTGAAACAGTGATAAATTGGTGAGACTGAGGTTTCATCTTGTAAGATGCAGAAAAGTCAACTGGGTTATTCCAAATGCAGATGTAGTAGCTACAGAACAGGCCCACGTTTTTCCCAAAAACTAATTTTGTAAATAAACAAATGATTCATGATAATGTTATAATAATGTTCCAACGTATAGTTTAGAAGAACACTGTATACAGATGTGTGGTTACTGTATATTGTGGGATTCACAAAAAAAGACTTCTCTGCAGTACAAATGGAGAGATTTGAGGAAAATGCACCAAGGGATTCTGTAATGGCAAGAAAACAGTCAACCAATCAAACTGAAGTTGTTTTTATACCCAGACATTAAATGTCAAACTGCTATGGTATCTTCTTTTAGAAGCTTTAAAGGTTTCTGGTACACTCATACAAATATAAAGCGTAGAACAAAAGAGATTCTCAGGTATTTCTCTGTCACTTTAGAAGCTGAATTAAAAGCCGAGTCTGCTCTTGAGCCTCATCCTCTGTTGCCCTCTAAAGTAACCTTGAGTATCCACCTCTCTCTATCTCTCTCTCTCTCTCAAAGCCGCTGAATATTCATGCAGACGACCCAGCTTTACTGCAAGGATCCATATAAGCAAGGGCCACATCATTAGCGGATCCATTATCATCCTTCCCTCTCAAAGACCCTTGTACAACTCTCTAACAGAGACACACATCAAACACTCTTTTCCCTACCACCGCCAGAAAAGGACAAAAACAATGTGAAATAATGAGCTTATTAAGTGAAGGATTGTGGCCCCTGTGTTCTGGAAGAACTTATTAAATGCCTAGTTTTAACCAGAGACAGGCCAGGAGGGTGCTAGAAGCCAGACAAGGCGTGTCCTCCTCCAGCCCACTATTCAGACTAGGCAGTCATGCTGCGCCACCATAAACCTTTCATTAGTCATTCAGCACACTGAGCCACTGTGACCCCAACCAGCTGCACCCCCCCCCTCTACCCAACAAACCACCCACACCTGCACTCTGCACACATTCGCCTTCTCCACTTGACTCTGTGTGGGAATAGAGGTTCTCTGGCATGCTGGCAAGGTTTATCAGAGGAAGAGACGCTTGAGAACAGAGGTATTAGGTTTTAAGCTCTGGTTCATTGATGTTTTAACTTGTTGTGGTACGAGATAAAACGGTGCTTCAGTTGGTGCTGCAAGTCCTCCAGGACTGGACTGAAAAGAGAGCACAAGCTGGGGATGACGAGGAGGTGGGTGAGCAATCAGCGATCCTGGATTGAAGACGCGCCCGCTGAGGCTCTCTAAAGACACAAACACGGGCCATCTAAAATGTGTCTGGACTGCGAGCCTTGGAAGATTCAAGCCTTTCTTAGGGGTTCACAACTCAAAGCACAGGTTTGGCCGATGAAGCATCAACAACACATCTTTAATCCAACCAATTACGATGTCCTATAAATGAAACAAACACACGGGACAGCAAGAAACACATTCTTCCCACTCATGACGACATGCCAGATTCATGAGATCAGTAGGACTTAGTATTAGAAGAGAATAATGACAACAGACATTGTTCTCTTATTTGATTAATGAAAGTTTTACATACTAAATTTGAACTGCAGCATAGGAGTCAATTACACAGGGTGAAGGGCTGACTTCAGCCCAGTATGCCGGGAATTAAGTCCATCAGTCCATTAATTAGGTCAATAAGTCCACCGGAAGATATGACACCTACAAATGTCTTCTTCTCCGGCCAGATGACAAAGCTGTTTCATTACTGCCGCATTAGACGGTGATACCTTGACATTTCTGTTTCTGGCTCTGTCCTAATAACACTTTATTAGTCTGAATGTGTTGTTTGTTTCAAGCACAGGATAATTAACACAGACTTCAGATTCATGGGAGGACGTGATGTAATGTGACTGAAATTCAGCCGGCGACTTTGAGATGGAGAGGCCTTTTATGCAGGCGCCTGAAGTGTGCGAGCCAAAACAAATTTGGCAGTCATTTTAACACTGATACAGTTTTTGTGGTGTAAAGACAATCTGCTGATGCTGAACACCTTGAAGACACTTTAGGATATCTCACTGACACCTGTCTCCTTAGTTTATAAAAACAAGATCAGGCCAGGCGAGCCTCGGTGCTGGATTACTAGTTCACAGTATACTGCCAACTACTGCTTAACTCTGTACCAAAACGTGCACCGTCAGCCAAAACAGTGCTACAATAGTTTCAAATGCTCACACACTCATACACACATTACATTACATTACAGTTCATTTAGCTGACGCTTTTGTCCAAAGCGACTTACAATAAGTGCAAGCAATCATGAGGATACGACTCTAAACAGCGAGAATCTTGCAAGTACATCAGCTTCAAATAAGTGAAATCATACAAGTGTAGAACAATAGCTTCAAATAAGCTAAACCAAAGTAAGAGCAACAAAGACAACCAATAGAATAAAAATTCCACCAATAGCTTCAAATAAGCCAACCAAGTGCTAAAGTACAATTAAAAAAAAAAAAGAAAAATGTATTTAATTTTTTCTTTTTTCTTTTTTTAAATGTATTTATTATTTTAATATTTTATTGACCCGCTCAGACAGTCATTGTTTTTCAATGTATAATCAAAAACTATAACATCACAATGAAAAGGACTGAGACAATTATTTATCAACAAAAACGACCATCAGTCCAAATTGGGAGGGGCCAGATTGCAGGTCCTCCTGCTCATCAACAGAGGTTGATAAAGGTCATAGAGGACTAAGCAGCTTAAAACTGCATCACAGTCATAGTTAATGAAGCCACACGTGGTGACGTGGTGCTTTGACTTTATAGTACATTTATGAGAGCCTGACGCAGAGGGATGTGAGTTTTTGACAATAACTGCGTGAGGACATTTTGTGTCATGTGGATCAGCGCTGTATTTACATTATGCCTTTTAAATTTGTGGTAATTTTTATGATAAAGGACGATGCCATTTTCTAATTAGCGGCTTGCTAACCAGCAGGGTACTTAAAAGCTCCCCTCCTCAACCCCACCATGACATTCTCCTGACCTCCTCAGTACAATTTCTTTTTTACTGCACCTGAGAGGGTGCACAGGAGGATAGGAGTTATTAGTGAAATCCATAAATTGCACGATGTTCACTATGCCATGTATGGGTCCCTCTTCCACCTCTCACCCCACATAAGGTCAAGTGTTGGGAACAGTCTCGAGTCGCCAGGGATGTGCTCTCTCTTTAGTTGAAATTCAAACGAAAAAGAGCACAGAGTTTGTGGCGTACGGCATCAAGCTTCAGTGAGATTTAAAAACTGAATGCAGGAGAAGCTGGTGATGCGAGGCTGTGGTGCTGCATTAACACCTTTGCACTATTTTCAGAGCACTTTTGCTTCTGCTCTGAGGCAGTGCAGCTGCTTGGCTTATGCGTCGTCACATTCATCATAACATCACTCCTGTGTATGGGTGAAGGATGTTACATTACAAAGTGCTGTATATATATACATACTGTATATATACTGGATGAAGTATGTTTTTCTTTAGTAAAATGTATTGAAATGTTTGATTCATTTGAAAACTGTGACACCTCAACAAAAAATGTAAAAAAATGACGGGGGTTATCTTTTATATTCTTTTAAAGACGTTCCCCGTAATAGATGCGGTTTATCTCAGAGTGATTAAATGATGAAACTGGGGTAATGGGATTTTTCCCCTTTAAATGGACATTCTGTATAGTGCTTTAGAAATAAAACCAGCCCTATAAAATTGGCAAACTGCATTTAATGATAAAGAGAATCTGCCTCTGTGGGGCAATAAAGTAAGTAGCTATAACAATCCTCATGTTTTTAATTTGCTCCAATCTTGGGCTTCTTTTTCTGTGCAATCTTCAAACCCTTTTCACATGCTGGGAACGCTGGGCACTGAACACAGCGGGAGGGGAAATAATGAACTGCTGAAAGGGGGAATCAAACGTGGCACTGATCACCGTTATGACAATTCATTTTGACAACAATATATTCTCACAGTCGAAGCTACTCTGGTACTTCCAAGGTTAGGTGATGCAAAGTCTTCCCAGGGCAGATTTCCATGGAAACAGAGAGTCAGGGAGCTGTGTGCGGGGTTGTAGTGGGAGGAGGCTTGTTTTAATACCACGTAGAGGACGGGGTCTGGCTCCATGAGGAGGGATGTGTAAACAAATGCTACCTGTCAGCTGTGAGCCCAGGGTTTAGTGAATTATCTCGGCAGAGACGAGGTTCAGGAGGCTTTAATTGACATATATCTTATTCAGATGCTGCAGAGCTCTTGACCTAGGCGAGTACACACTGCAGTACTCCCTTTGTGAACCACTCCCTTGCCGATGACGATGGGACACCGATCGGCTCGAAAAAGTCCACGCAGTGAGTCGAGATTTAGTTAAGTTTTTCTGCTCAGAAGCCTGAAATTTGCGAGAGGAGTTCACACAGTCATAGCTGCAGGCGGAGCTGCTGTATGCTGTCCTGGAACTAGCACAGGAACGGCTACATAAACAGAGCTGCTGATGGCATGAGAGGATTGATGTGCTCTCATGTATCTATAGAGTACTGAGTCACACAGACACACTGCGACAAGAGCCGCAATTCTGACAAACTTTACAGGCGGCTGTGTGAACAAAGCAGTCGGTGAAACAGAAGACCGAGAAGAAGATTTGGCAATGACATTAACCCTCGTGCATACGTTTGAAGGAGTTGCAGAAGTTTAGCTGCAGTCACATTTTCTGTATATCAAATGCTAGGGGGAATGTTTTTTATTTTTTATCTGGGATAGGTCAAAGATTAGTCCGTTATTTTTTTTTTTATTACGAAAACTAAACAAAAAAAACCCCACAACAATTGACTATGTTCATTTTATTATTTAAAAAACATTTATATTACCTGAGGTTGAACTTCTAAAATAAAGAATAAAATAAATAATAAAAAGAACAAAAATAATTTGGCCCAAAACCAAGTGCTTCTTTATTGGACATCGGAAGAACATTTTTAGCCATGCTTCAGAAATCTACTCCAGCTGTAACAATATAATTATACTGCTAATTTAAATCCCAACAAAAATGGCATGAATCAACTATCCAGTAATCATTACCTCCATGTTGAGCTTTAACCCACACAGTGCCTTGTTCTTCCATGCACAAACTGGTTTAAGAAAATTAATTAAACAGTTTGAGAAACACTTTTAAGCTTATAATATATTCATTTAAAATGTGACATTTTACCAATATACTCATGGACCACTAGGGATCACTCACGGACCACCAGTGGTCCGCGGACCACTCTTTGAGAAAGACTGCTATAGATTTATGTTATTGCCACCGAGTTCCCTCTTTTGCTCTTTTTCCTGGGTTTCTTCCAGTTTTTCCTCATTAAAGGTTTTGTGTCTTTTGTTTGTTTTTCCTTACCTCCCTTTTAATGGTTGAGGGTGTTGTACTCTATAAGAATGTGAAAGTGAAATTTGTGATTTGTGATGTTAGGTATGAATAAAACTGACATCACTCCTACAAAACCTAGACAATCACAGTAACCACGGCAGAATACTCGTCATTGATTTCAGCTCCACTCTCAGTCAACTGTTGTAGGTTTAAGCAACAGATCAATGGAAGTGAGGATTGACAACACACTCACCCCCACTGTCATGAGCAGCACCAGTGCATACAGGGCTGCTTCCTGTCTACTCTTCCATACAAAATGTTTATTTGTTTATTTGGCACCTATTCTTGGAGTCTTCTTTAACTTTGTTGTCAGAACAAAATAAATGTTCATAAAAGCCATTTTTTTCCATCCTCCATATCTTAGGATCATTTACAAGAAACATTGACACCAACAAGGGCTTTAAACCATCTATAAATAAAGAGCCGGACCATTACGGCCACAAATCCTCCTGCCACACCACACAATCATCAAGGCAGTCGTGTTATATGGAACCATTTTCTTTTTCTCCAAGTTAAGTATCACAAACGGAAAAAAAGTTAATTAAAAAATGACATCCCTTTAGTTGTCCACCTGATTATTCTCCCCACTTCTACGTGCATTTGCTGGAAACTGCCCTAACATTGAAGGAACACAAGTTGTTACCAACTGTCTTCACTCTCCTCCCCTCACAGGACAACCATTTACAGGACAGCCTGCTTCAGCAAAGGCTTTATTTCCCTTATCCCCACTACATGTTACATTCTAAATGAATAAATATGCAGCAAATGAGAACCCCAAATGATTTGAAAACATGCTTCATAAAAAACTTGCTGATTCAGCTGGTTTGGACATACTAGTTAAACAAGGGTGAGGATGGTGAATCCTTCCAGTGTTGACCCACGGACAACTGCTGGTGCGGAAATAAGTGCTACGTACATTTACCTGAAGAGAAAGTAAAAAAAAACAACACCTTATTTAAATAAATAAAATCTGTTTGATCCAAACAAATTTGCTAGAAAAGCGACTGAAGAGCAACTGGCCTGGAATTGGCTAAAAAGTAAGGGCTGCAGAATACGTCGTCAACTAGTGCGATAAACACATCGCCAAAGACTGAGACTTTGGATTTTTCAAGTTAGTTGAAAGAGAGTATCAGTAGAAAACTGCACTTTAAAATGTGAAGTTGTGAAAGTATTGGATATCATTTTCTTTAAAAATGTTTTAATCCAACAAGCAATTAGTTGTATTTAAAGGGTTTACTGAAAGCAGCAGAAAGGCAGAACAGAGTACACTTTATTATCTGTTTATTTATCTTTATTGTTTATTTATTTATTAGTTATCACGATATAACAACGCTAAGGCATATTTGACTCAAACCAAGCAGCTCTGCTAAAAATACAAATCTACAGTTTTAAAAATTTCCAACAAAGCCATTTAAGGCTTTGTGAACTGGCTTTGGGGGGGGGGGATTAAATGAGTTTTTTGATGACCTCTTTCGAGTCATTATTCATTTCTTCTAGCTTAAAGTCAGTGCCAAATCCTTTCATTGTGACCTGTTGGTACACTGGTGGCGCGCATGGGTGCTGTGATCAGATGCTGCTACGTCTTCGTTAAGCCTCCGTGCTCCCCTGATCACCTCTATTTGCACTGAGATTGGGAACTGGAATTGGCCCTGTCACTGTTTACCCTGGCATCTCATTGGAGTTAGCTTCACGTTCTCCTACACACCCCTTGTTTTCCTGTCAGAGCACTACTGATTACAGCAGAAACTGATGAGTCCAGACATGTGAGTAAAGCACAGGGACTCGTGTGAATACCAAAGCATCGGCATTCACCCCCTGTCTGTGGTGCACGTCACTCCATCACATTGACATGCATAAAGAGGATTAGGAACCAAATGCATCAATGAAATATTGCTCACATTCCTGTATTTCATGAAACAGTTATTGTACATTTTCTAGATTCCAAACGCCAACTGAAAGGAGGAAGATTTGTGTTAAGTGAAGGAAGATGATAAAAAATAGATTGCATCACTAAAAGTCATCCCTTCAATAAAAAATGGTGGTAATTCAAGGAGGAAGCAGATTCACACCAATTAAAGTCAGTGAGAATCTCTGCAGATTTTACAAATCACTCAACCATCCTGGCCAATATTAGTTATCTGCTCACAATTCTTTTTGTGACCAAGTTCACATTTTATCTGTCGACACTTTCAATGAGTTTAGAACGTGAACTTTCCGAAAATTATCTTGTGATTTGATGACATTTTGCAGCTGGGATTGACGTGTAATGTCCAATACTTTTATTGGCTGTGCGTGTTTAGTGAGGGTCAACGTACAGGATGAAGAGTATTATCATTACCTTGAAAATCTGGGAACCGGCAGTAATTTGGGGTCCTTAATCCTGCATGAACAACCCTCTGTGATTACACACATAATGCAAAAAATGACATATAACCCTCTCCAGTAAAACTAATCCAGCTCAGAGAAATAGCTCAGATTGACAAGCAAAGCGAACGCACATTGTGAGTTGGGAAGAAAGACTCTGGGAAGCAGCCTTGTTTGTCTGCCAGTGGCCTTGAAGCCGTGCATTCCTAACATGCCTGCTCGCTCACCTCTGCGCTTCAACCAGCCCACAAACAAGACCATCGCTGGCCTTCGTAGCCACTCCTGATTAGCCTTGAGCATTTTCCCGTTTCACTTCTTACTCGCCTCTGGTCTCACCTTTGTTTTCCTCTTTATTCCCTCCATTATTATTCTTTCCACCCTCCAGATGCTGGTCTTTTACTCCATCCTCCCCTAAGTGTCTTATCTCTTCCCTCCCCTCCCCTCTGCTCTTCTGCAACGCATCACCTCCGGCCTCCAGTCTCCAACCTATAATTTCCTCTCGCCTCCGTCTGTGCCCTTTGCGTCGCTCCCCAGCTAACATTCTTGAAAAGCGCCAAGACAATAAAATAGCACCAAACAATAAACATAACATGGCTACAAAAGCTGTGCCATTACGACTCCTGTGACTACGGCAGGCTTCTCCCCGTCTTCAGCCTTGGAAATAATGACGTGAAAGTTTCCTTCTCAGACACTTTTTTTTTTTTTAAACATAAGCCTCTCGTCCCACAGTGCTGGGCTCTGACAGACAGTGAAGTGTGTGTGAACATCTGAACACAGCAGCACTTACACAACCCCTCTACAGCTCTGTGCTAATGAGAGATGTGTGCGTGTGAGTGCGTGTGAGTGCGTGTGTGTGCGTGCGTGCGTGTGATTTCTGCAAAGGGCTGTCGCACTGACTGACACTCCCTTATGCCGGAAATAACTCTTACACACGTCAGGCTGTGGCCCCAACGTCCCAAGAGCTGAGGTGTCATTTAAGTAACACAGTTTGTTTTTTGCTGCAGTTTACATGCTGACTGCCAGCCCACTGCTCTGCTTACCTGCGCCGTAATAATTGCAACAATGCTGGGTTAGTCATGACTTTGAATGTGACCAAAGAATGTGTGAAATCTGCAGCTGAATCCGACAATGTCACACTTGTTATGCTTTTATTCCTTTACTTTGATGTTGGGCAGGTTTTCTTGCACTCTGAACTCCCCATCTACAGATCCAAACTAGCGGTCACGTGCAATCGGCGCCTCAGCTTATTGCAGCCTACTGTGTAAGAAACTAAACGAAACAAACAACTCCTGTTTATAAGTACAGAAGAGTATTAGGGCCAAGCAGAAGGGGAAAAAGATGAGAGAAGGAAGATTTAATTCTTTTTATTATTATATATATATATATATATTTTTTTTTTATAAATTTTTTGTAAATTTTTTTTTTTTTTAGTAGTTTGATTTATTCTCGACTTTTTGAGTTATCCTAGAAGAAGGTGTTTCAACTTATCCTCAAGATTTTATCTTTACTCCTAGAATGGTTTTTCAACTTTAGTCTCAACATTTTGACTTTATTCTCGAAAAGCAAAAAAAAATAAAAAATCTTCCTCTTCTCATTACTGAATACTAAAAGTTTTATCTTATTCTTGACATTTTGACGATAGTCTCGACATTTTAATGCAAAACAACAAAAAGAATAATCCACCTCTCATTTTTCCCCCCTTCTGCCGGGCCCTAACACTCAGCATATTATAACAAATAAGGGAGCATGGATGTAGTTTGCAAGTGTTATCCCTGTTTCATTTTGTTCCTATGTTAAGCACCTGGTCAGGTATTCATAAACTACAGTCTAGCCTGGAAAATCAGCTGAAAACCATCTGTGGCGAAAAGTCTTCGATCCCACAGTTCTCTCCTGGTCTCACTGAGTCTGATTACCTGGCTTCAGCATTTAAAGTGCTCATTGAGCCCCAAGCCCTCCCTCGTTCTCCTATCTCAGACTCCTTTCTTCTCCCTGTCAGGGAAAATGCCAGAGAGGTGCAGTGAGAGCCATGCTCCGCTCCCAGCACTGGTAATTTGACAGCGAGCAGAAAAGGTGCAGAATAATTGGAATAGCATTTACGTGCCAATGTGACACTGACAGAGAGAGCTCAACATTTAACGCGGCCGATTGTCATGGGAGGGGCGGGGGGGAAATGCTTGTCGGAGATTCCTGGAATAGATTTTTACAAGTTGTCTATCTAAAGAAGTTGCGGGTTAATCAGACAAACTAGACATCTGGCCTTTTGTCAGAGCTGTTTGTGTCTTGAGGCTCTGGGAGAACAGACTAGAGCAATATACTGACGATTTTGGCCAAAGCGTGGTTTTGTGAACAACAAGCCAATGCTGGCCGGGCTTGTGGATGGTTTTAACTGGGCCTAACTCGGTGGGGCAGATGCTTCCAAACACAATAGTATGATATGACTGGCAGCTTTCACAGTGATATCTTTCAGAGAGCCAATCTCCCTGTTTTCAGCTGATGCAAGAAGTGAAACAGCAAGTACATTTTGTGTGAAAGTTTGCCTGTCAAACGGCTACCAACCAAACATGAAAAAAGCTGCAAAAAATGACATGACTGGCAGGTTTCACAGAGCTTTTTAATTGCTACCTTTCACAGAAAAGTACAGATTCACAGCATGCAATGTGAAAGAGTGAATCTTCCTGTTAGCAGATGACAGGAGCAAAACAACATGAGTCTGTAGTTCTGGTGGAAAAGAAACCAAAAAACAAAACGAATACCCTTCAACAAAAACATACATTTCAGTAGCACCAGAGCTCGGACAATAGAGGCTGCGTAATGATTTATTAGAGGTTGTGTCCGCGTGTCGGTCAAAGAGAGGTCTGCAGCTGAACGCGCCAGTCATCATCAAGACAAAGACAACGACCGGTTACAGCCTCTCTCTGGTGCCGGACAGCTCAGTGTGGACACATTTTTGTTCCTCCTGTTCTGCTCTCATACTGCTGCCACTGCTGGTCTCACAATAGAGGGACAGCACAGTGTAATGAGCAGGATTACCAAGGGAGACTGGCAGGAATAGTATGGTATCAAAGGAAATCCAGTCAGCGAGGGATATTCAGACAGCTCTCCTGTTCTTTTATTCATTACCTGCGCGCCCAGAGTGACTCAGCTCACTCTCCTGCTGTCAAACCCTGTCATTATCCATTAGTGTGTTTCTGCCTCGCCGGGGACCGCCCACTGCTACTGCCGGCATGCGTGAGTAGTGTGTTCGCTTTATGAACAGGTGCACATGTGTGTTGTGTAGGCATGCGTACGTATGTTTGTGAGTGTTGCACTCTTTGAGCACACACTGGAGGTGAGTGTGTTTGCCCTGCAGGCTCCTGCCATGATTGTTGTGGCCGTGGTAATGTCTTGTTAAGCACTGGGAGTTTGATAAGCAGTAACAAAGCCTTCATTAAGATCATTCAAACTGATAGAAGAGATAGATCACTTACTGGGCTCTGGAAGGACGGCATTGCATGTCTGTGTGTTTTTATACCTGGGGGTAAGTAACTGTTTCATTGCAATTCTACGTTTACATGATGGAAAATTATTATTTCCTAGTCCATTTTCTGAACCCAAGACACTAATGCTTCATTTTATGGGTCCGTAATTTCCTAATAATGTCCTTGGAAATTCCACAGAAAGAACTATATAATTTAGTACTAATTGTAAAAAAAAACACATATTTCTTTGAAAGCCATTAAAACCCAAGTTATTATTCCTTATTTATGAAATAATATTATAAACTTTATAGGCCATACATATTGAGTTGTTTGTTTTCCTGTAGACAGATTTCACGTGTTTTCAAAAAAACGTCCTTGCTAAGCAGGTAGTAAATTATAAATTTATTGGGAGCGTACCAACCTTTTCCCTAGGATTTGTAACAAATAACATTCTTTTTAGAAGATGTCTTAGGAAATGATTAAAAGAAATACTCAGAAAATTCAGACCAGTAAGATAAAGTTTGTATATCCTATATATCCTTTAACATTAGATGACAATGTTTGATGCAAAATTAATTAATTAATAAAATAACTACTGCATATTAATGTACTGCATACTAACGTACTGCATGCTAACCTACTGCATATTAACGTACTGCATACTAACATACTGCATACTAACATACTGCATATTAACGTACTGCATACTAACGTACTGCATACTAAC